>JFHB01000288.1:0-29213 GCA_000729835.1 Atkinsonella hypoxylon
TTCGGAAGTTCTTCTATCTCACGCTATTCTACTGAAATGAACTCGAAATTGCTGACCGAATCCAAACCTCTGCAGAAGCTCAATCGGCAGAATACCTGCCTCCACAAATACGCCAACCATCATCACAGTCTACAATCGGCGCCGTGCGACTGGGACCATCTCTTCCGCCGCCGGGTTCCAGGCTCGCCGAATCCATTACGGAAGCTCTCCCGACTGACGAAGTTGATCCGAGTTGCTCATCCTCACCCTACTCCTCCACTCGCGCTATCATTCACGACCTCACCTTGCCATCAATACCGAACCTCAACATCCCACCTTCACCCCCCGGCTCCCCTCCCCTAGACACCAATGACAAATTCCAACAATTCCTCGATCTCAAACGCAAAGGTACGCATTTCAACACTAAGCTTGAATCCTCGACCGCGCTGCGCAACCCGTCCTTGACCGATAAACTTCTCGCATTCGTGGACTTGGATGGTCCGGCCCAGTACGAAACCACCTTACCACTTGATCTGTATGATCCGAGCGGGTTCCCAGACTGGTCGCATAGGGACAGATTACGGAAAAGTAGGGAGGCGTTGGCGAAGGAGCGGGAAGGAGAGAAAGTGGTTTCCAGAGGGGTACAATTCGTCAGCTCATCAAATAGCTCGACGCCTGTTGGTAGTGGCCGGGGGGGACTGTCACGGTCGGACAAAAAGACGAGCGGATGGAAATAATGCGCGCTTTCAAGGGAAAGTGAACGAAAGATGGGTCAGCGTGGTCTTACGGCTTGTGATACTAATCGGGAAATATGATGGCTCTCGCGTCGTCCTTGTCAGACGTGATACACAAGCAAAGGTAGATCCACCTGGCACATGCACATGCACACAAACATAATTTGTTTACGATAGTATAGGACGTATCATGATGATATTCGTGAAGAAAGAACATCAATGGTTCATCGATTTTCGGCATTAAATTCTAACAGGCCAGCAAGCCTCTAGTGTAACAAGCGCAATTGAGGTATCATCAACAAGGTTCAGAAATGCGCCTCCCATCCATATCTCCCTAGTGCGAGCACTCATTTTCACCTTGACCGTCATAAAGAGTCCTATTCTCATCACTCCACCAGCGAATCTTCGCGTTTCAGCTCCAGCGTGTAAATTCACCCTTATATCATACATATTTTTTGGGTGGGTGTTGTCCCCCAGGACAATCACCTTGCAGGACAGGAAGTGGCCCCGACACATTGTAATGTCAACGCAATTCAATAAAGATAGATTAGCCACATAAGGACATGAAGAAAGTGGAGATGGCAGTGACCTCAACTTTCTTGAGAAAGGACAATGAAGTCTTCTTGTTAAAGGCTTCAACCTGAAAACGTGCCTGTTCAAGAGCAACCGGGGAATGTGAGACCAGCAGCCTTGAAGGTTTGATCAAGACTGAGTTCAACAGTCTGGTTGGCGGCGCTCACGGAGGCAAGAAGCCAGGGGATATCCTGGCCGTTCTGCTGGACTTGTGTGCCAAGAAGCTGGGTGGGAAGTTGGCCCTCTTGGCAGTATGGCTTCTTGACAGCAGCACTGATAACAATGGCCTGGTTCAACTCGGCGGAAACGGGAGCGACATTCTTGCCGGGCTTGAGAAGGAGGTTTTCAATGGAAAGATTGCCCATGAATTGCCCGTCAGCGTAGTTATTGAACGTTGCGTTTCCAAAGTCGATGGTGTAGTAAGAAGGATTGATGATGATGGCAGTCGCGTTGAAGTTGGGAATACCATTCTCAGGAAGGCCGACCTTGATTTGCATGTCTTTCAGGGTCGTGCCATTGAGCTTGTTCAAGGCCTTGAAGGTGAGGACCTTGTAAAAGTCGACTGCATACTTCTTGGAAAGCCCGGCAGGCTTGATCTTGGTTTTGCCATAAATGGAGATTTGCATAGTCTCGTTCTTGAAAAAGACTCTATTGAACTCATTGAAGGCTTCCGGGTCGGTGATATTGACCTCTTGGCTAATGTTGACAGTCTGGAACTTGTTGGCATTGGTGGGAGGGAACTTGAGCTGGAGGAAAGGTTTGGCGTTTGGAATACCGTGGAGAGTGAGGTTTCCTTCGAAGGGGTCGATATCAGCTTTGACAGTGCCGTCGGTTCGGATTGTCGCGTTGATTTGGATAAAGAATTTGTTAGGTTCAGAGTTGAGAATGTTGATTCCTTGCACGTCGAGCTCGGCATCGTTGATCTTGTCCTGGGCAATGTTTTGAACACCAACAAAGATACTATAAGTTAATCAGTCAATTAGCGCATGAGCTTATACGGCGCTTTATTGCATCATGACCGGACGCGGTATAAAAGGCAACAAAATCGCCTAGGACATTCGGCAATATCGATAACACCTTTGCTGAGAAAAAAAAAAGGACCCTCCAATCCAACATAGACGCCACGGGGATCTAATTCGCCTTGCAGATATTACACACGCAGCGGCGTGAAATGAGATTGACCAACGAAATAATAGTGACAACTGTACTCACACAAGGCAGATGACGGCAGCTGAAATACACAGAAAGATGATCAAATGCAACCACCAAAATCGTTTGCAGTGGTTCTTCAAAGCAGCCTTCTTGCCACCACGACCAGGGCTGTTCTCGGCCTGGGTAACCTCCTGTTTGTCGGACATGTTGACGTTGGGTGTATCGTATAGGAGCGAGACGACGGAGCAAGGGACGAGGAGGAAAGAGAGGAATGCAGAATAGGAAAGGTGTATCCAGGAGTATCGTCTAGGACTCCCAAAAAAAAAGAGTGGCAAACCAGCCGACGACAACGAATGGATGACTACACGGGAGAGGGGGGAAAGGAAAGAGACAGCTCGCAGACTGAAGGAGAATATTGCGAGTATTTAAGCCAGGTTCGCTTAGAATAGCGAGTTGAGGGGCGTCACCCGCCGGATACAGAAACAGCGGCGAATGTCATGACTTTGAAAAAGGCATGTCAAGAGGCAGATGAGCTGGGGGTTCTCGAAGGACTCAAAAGGGCCAAAAGAGCAAAAAGGGGGCGTGAAAGGTGGAGCACGACGTAGCTTTAAGAGGGGGGGGAGGGGAGAGAGGGGGGGTTTAGACTAGTGGATGCTAAAGTTGGGCGTCAACCCCGGACCTAGACAACCAAGATGGGGCTCGAAGGGGTCGGAGCATGGCATTGGCCGGGCGTGGCACCAATGTGGCTCGCGATGCGACTCGGTAATTATGGACAGAACAGGAAATCTAATCTTGTTGGCAGGCCGTGCTGCAAACTGCCAAGCTGCAAGCTGCAAACTGCATGCTGGCAATCCGGGCGATAAAAAACGCAAGGACGGGTTCGAGCAGCAGATATGAATGAGGCAGGACCGTGGTGTAATCTGTCGTGCCCTTGGCTGGGGTGTCGAGGGCAAACGGGCCAGCACGGAGCACCAGGTAATGGATGGTTTGTGCACCTCTGTAGCGTAGCAAAGAAATGCAATGGGTAAGGTAAGACGAGAGAAAAAGCGGGCGGACAGGATGCCCCATCTCCGAGGACGAGCACCAGAAGACACGTGCTATTAGACAGACCGAAGCGTCCGCATCGGAGTTGCTTCCTGTGTTTGCTCCGTTGCCAAGTACCTAGTTTTCCCCAGCCTGTTGCTGCACGGACTGCGACTATTTTGCGACCGAATTTTGTTTTCGCACGCAGGGTTCTGGAAAGTAACCACAGGGCTGGACCGGAGAATAACACTCAGATGCTTCCATCCAATTTTCATAGAAAAAAAAAAGAAAAAAAAAAAAGTCATGACTGTAGGTACTGCACACTGGGAGATGCACGTATGCATGTACAAATCTTTTTTTGTCTGCAGATGAGACCATGACTTGCCTGTCGGCAGACATTTTGTTCTCCCACTGGTACTGCATTGTACGTACTTAGCAAAATGCTCCGTACATCTCATTGGTGCCGATAGATTACGCTCCCGTACCGACCCATTTTTCCTCGTTCGGCTCAGCGGGGGCAACCCGGCGACATGACGCCCGATGTAGCTCTCTATCTCTTCAGCAGGGTGGAGGCAAGCAGCGAGGTCACGGGACCCATATATCTTCCGATATCTCGAGATTACCTCTGAACGGCCAACAGCTCTTCTGGCTGGGGTGCGGGCGAGGTACCTGTTTGTACCTTGAGCACCTGCTGGTACCTCGATCGTGATAAGGATTACCTGTAAATTGAAGTGTCAGCATCGCACGAGCAGCAGAGCCCATGCCACCGCGCACCGGGTAGTAAAAAAACTTGGTGTCTGAAGGCGTGTGGGTTTAGTGGAAAAGATGCGCGGGCGATCCGTCGCACAAAAGGTTCACGGTCTTGGGGCGAATATGCCGCGGCCCTCGTAAATATTATGAAGAATGGCTAGGAGTGTGGGTTGCGGGACCCATCTTGGCTGCCTACCTTACCTTGTTGGTACTTTCTGCGCAATAATTAGGTACCTAGGTACTAGGTAACTGACTGGCTCTGACGCGATTGATGGCATTGCGCGCGAGAGTTCGCAATGCCTTGTGGTTGTCTAAGACAATAAGAGTGACTGACATCCTTACAACCCTCATCGAGCTAAACTAATTATTTGAAACACGCCGTCAAAAGCGGCTGGCTAATGCGGCACTTCCAACCTGCCATCATGTCGGGAAACTGCTTGGTATCGACATCTACGCCGGGCCATGCGAAAGCGGATCTCGTGATCTGGCTGTACCCCAGCCAGCGGACATTTGACGGAGATGGAGATAAGGCAATGACTGATTCACCACCTTGTACCAAGTCGGCCAATTACCATACCAGGTGGCACTAGCGTGGCACTAGCAACACCTAGTGAATGTGTGGAGGGAAGCGGGCACAAATCTAATACCATATAACCCCTGTATGATATTGCAGAGATGCAAGCCCCTCTTTACACAGCTGGCAGGTTCCCCTCTAACAGCTGTAATTAGCCGGCTAAGTGGGCCTATGCGCTAAAAATTCTATACCCCGCAGGCTAGAAGCGGCTAGGGAGGAGCACAAGAAGTTAGATATAACAGGGTATTTAACGCTACTAAAAGATATATTCCTTTTTTTATATCATTTTCCTTCAATGAAAAGTTCCTTCTAGTTCCACACCATGACTCGCGCATTTCCGAGCTGACAGTTGTAGGTAGGCTCCTCCCCCCTGTCAGGTCACCGATGCAAAATTAAAGAAGGATGGATTGTATGTAAGTTCAGATGTTGCTGATCCATCAAGTGGACTCCCATGTCGATTCAAGCCGAGCCAACAAGACTAGGTCGTTTTCGTCCAGGCATGGTGCTTATCCCCGCTCCGTAGTTGTAATCAGAGCTTTGTGGTGTCTGGTCGTGAAGCGGCGCGACTAATGCCAGGCCGCACTTGTTCCGTCTGTCCCTCATCAACAACTAAACATGCCGTACGTCGTAGATGGTGATGATGTGAGCTTGCACTAGAGCTGAGGACGTATCCTTTCGAGCAGCATGTGTAGAAGGAGATACCTGTAATGCTGCCATGCCTTCGATGGTTATCCCCCTGCACAGCTGGCCTGTGGCCAATGTGTCCATTGCTACCAAACGAGTGTGGGGTAGGCTCATCGGCGGTTCCCGTGTCTCGCTGATGCCCCGTGCCCCGTGCCCCGTGCCCCGTGCCCCGTGCCCCGTGCCCCGTGCCCCGTGCCCCGTGCGTGTCTTGATGCCGAAGTGCGTAGCGGTATGTCACTATGGGATTCTTTAATCTAAAGGGCTGGAAGTGCCGAGTTATCCAAGGTACCCCAAGCAATCCCCAGTTGTACCCCTGTAGTTTACAACACTACAGCGCAGTCGCCACTGTAAAGCAACCAGACGTCTATAGGGAACTGTGGGCAACGAGCCGTAAACCCATGTAAATAACATTGCCGTGATATCTATCAGCTTTTGGTTTTTAACTCAAGGTCATAACCTACTTTGGATCAGTTATTCTGTGTGTTTAGACATAATATCAGGTTCTTGCCCATGGTCGCTCCTGCTGTCGTCAAAACCCATGTAAACATCTGCACGTGCTTATTTTCATCATCTCAAGTAGAAAAATGAAAAATGACTCGCAGCCGAGGGACTCCAGGGACCAACTGCCGCGTCAACTTCGGCGTCCCTCCCCACCCCCGCAGAAATAATGTGATGGCTTTATTTATTTATTTTTTAAAAAAGACAAGTACTTCGTACTCCGTGCAATAGGGGGTCACGCGGGCTTGAGAAAAAAAAAAAATGTGGCCAGGTCGTTAACTCACAACTCTAGGTGCCGCATCGGCCTCGTTTTTTTTTTTTTTTTTTTGTTTTTCCACCCACGTGGGAGGTTGAGAGTGCATGTATCAAGTGTGGGTGAGAGCGACGAAGAGGAGTCTTGCCGGACATCCGCGCAGGCACGTCTTTGGTAGCTATTTCGCGTTTTACATTGTCGCCACTTCGGTTTATGGATGCTCATGAGCTTTGGTGGCGGCATGTCTGGGAGGCTTTCGACGGGCTGCGGGGCGCAAGTCTGGGGGATTGCTAGCCCTGCGGAGGGACCAGGGCGAATCTGTAAAGGTTCCGCGGGTGGCTTGTGCTGCGTGGCGTAGTAGGTACCTAGGTACTCAAGGACACGCGCGACAAACGACAATCAGTAGCTGCATGACCAGCTTGCTTGCTCTCTTAACACTGTAAAATGGATTACCAATACTATATTATTCCATCTCATTGGTGCCCATATGACTCCATTTCCCAATCGAATATCGTTGTACAAGGTACGTGATGCCCTGCACTATGCTAAGCTAGGTATGATACAAGTACTGAAGAATAGGGTCGCCTCAGCATCATCACCTGGACTAACGACATATGCTGAAAGCCGGAGATCCACTTTCTTGGCAGACTATGCTTTTCGTTTAGGTTTTTCGAGCTTCACAAGTGATACGATTTGCGGAATGGTGATTGGAGCTGGAGCTTGGCACTCTAACCATGTCCTATCGAGGGATTCGAGGCTGGTCACGTTGGGCTAGGCAGCCACAATACCCTTATTCCAAGCCCAGCGTATGAAGCGATCCGTCTTCAGATTTTAGAGTAGGACATGCTTAAGAGAGATCAAAAATGAGGCATCAATCTGTGGTAAAAGGGTTCAACTTCTCGTCAACTGAGAACAGAGCAGAAAGAGGGGGAATCCCTGCCACCGTCTTATGTTATGGGGCAACGTTCCACCACAGTGTTGCATTGGCCCGGAGAGATGGGAACCGTCTTGTAAAGGACCGAACCATGACGCTCCTAGCCGGCATAGTCCGCGCAAGCGACCGACACTATCCAGCCTGCTTTACACAGAAACCGGCCCTTCAGGACTTCAAATGGGACGAATCCGGCCTGTTGCGTTACTTTTTCCTCAAACACATTCACAAGCAGCCGAGGCTGCGCCGCGCGATAAGCCCCCCCCCCCACCAAAAAAAAAAAGATCTCAGATAGTTAATGGAATGAGGGGGATGTGTTTGTTTTACAATTTGGACTTTGTCCATAACCCACGCTTGTCCAACCCCGGATCTCCGTTGTAAATGTCACTCTCCACACGCCTACTGTTGATCTACGGCGGGGAAAGAAGAAACAATGCGTCAGTCAAGCGGGAAAACTCGCAACTCGTCTGGTCGAATTGACGATTTTATGTGCTGTTGTAGAACTTACCAAATGTGGTCCGAGTTCCGATATCCTCTGAACCCCCAGTAGACGCATGCAAGTGGCCGTCTCAGCCTCAAGGACTGCGTTTCAGTTAGTGCCAAGTAAAATGGAGACAATCTCATTGAGAGAATTGTTCATTTCCTTCTCTTCCCGCATGGCATCCGAGATGTGTGCTCGAGGAAAAAAAAAATTGAAAAAAAAAAAAAAACAGAGGGAGAGACGAATGGGCCAAACTTACTTTCGAACGTTCTCTCAACACCGGCTTGACCTCCAGCGCCGAGACCAAACAGCGGTGCTCGTCCCAGACCGACGGCCTTAGCACCCAGACACAGAGCCTTGACAATGTCTGTGCCTCTCTTGATGCCGCCGTCGACCCAGACCTCGATATTGCTAAACACCTCGGGACAGTACTTTCGAATCTCGAGCAGGGTGTGCACTGCCGGGGGAGCCGTGTCCATGGCTCTGCCGCCGTGATTGGACAAAATGATTGCTTTTACCTGAGGGGCATACTGAGCCGCGATGTACGCATCCTCGTGCGTCTGCAAGCCCTTCAGCACGATTGGAAGATCCGTATGCTGTGTCAACCACGGCAACGTCGTCTTCCACGTCAAGTCGCACGCTGTGCCAAAGAACAGCTGCTGTCCCACACCGCCTCCTTCGGGACGCTGCTCCTCGCCGGACTTTAATGCTGCAGCTTGTGCTGTGCTGGGGGCACCCTCGAAGTTGGATCTCTCGTCAAGCTCTCTTTTTCCCGGGACGGGCGCGTCCAAGGTAAGACAGACGAACTTGATGCGGTCCTTGAGGGCGTTGATGCGCCTGAGCATGGCCTCGCTCTTTGCGCGCTGGGTCTGGACATACAGCTGCCAGCCGAACATCTGGGAGGCCGGGGCGTCCTCGACGATCTGCTCGGGTGTCATGGAGGCATTGTTGGATATGACCTGCAGAGCGTTGAACCGCGCGGCTGCCTTGGCGATGCCGTGCTCCCCGTCTGGATGGGCTAATCGGGCCATGGCAGCGGGTGCCACGAAGAACGGCACGCCGACCTTGTAACCGAGCAGTGTCGTCGAGGTGTCGCACTGCGTACAATCTACAAACATGCGCGGGCGGAGCAGAATGTCCCGGTAGACGGTGTTGTTGTACGTTTTGGAGATCAAGTCGTCGCTGGCGGAGAAGTAGTACGCCCAGGCCCTTTTGGGCATCCTCCTCGTTGCCTCTTGTTCAATCTCATTCAGGTTGAGTAGCGATGCAAGGGGAGGACGATAGCCTGCATTTGTCGTTGTCTCTGCGGCGGCGGTGGCCTCAGGCTTGGCGAGCGTCTCGGGATTTACCTGGCCGAGTCTTGCTTCCGGCCTCAGATTCTCCTCCAGCGTGCCAGGCGGATGGACTGGATCGTAGTCCTCTGTGGCATCCTTGCCGGCGAGCTTGAGGATAACTTTGGAGCCGCCCGGGTGGGAGGTGAGGAAGTCGGTAACATCGTAGACTTGACCATAGAGGATGACCCAGCAGCTTTCGGGGGTGTTGTGCTTTGCGACTTGTGGTGAGATGGCATTAGCGAACGTGAAAGCTCGAACTTGACGTCCCATATCTCAAACAGAGGCAAAAAAAAAAAGACACCAGCTGTAGACCAGACAGGGGGAGACGCATGCGTGCAAGAACGCGAAATGCGGAAACTAGCGGTTTGGCAGCCTCAATTGCCGATGACACTCACCGTCCGCCGCATCAAACAGCTTAGCCATGGTGTACGAATTATGACAATCAGCGCCCTTGCAAACACATTAAATCGCGAATCCGGAGCATGACCTTGCCATAAATAAAGATGTTGGTGGAGTTGTCGCTCTCGAGCGAGACACAACGATAAATTCTCGATTGAAGAGTGACAGACCGAGAACCAAAAATGTCTCTCCTCGGCTGGTTAATAAGATCGTGTACCCCGAAGCTCAAGCGGAGTCGGAGCGTATCAAACAGGAGCCAGACACGAACTCGACGACAGTACCCTGAACCGTGGGGGGCCGGCGAGGCTTGCCCAACCTGGCAATTCCATTTGAGATTTGAGGTGACGCATCGGACCCTGTCAACCAGTTCTCCCTCCCTGGCATGATTGATTGTATTCGTCTCCTTTGTGATGGGTGGGAAATTATCGATGCATGTGGACATCCCGCTGCATGGCTCCAGGACTTGCGAGTGCTGCAATGGACCAGTTGACAACTGACGGACGATTGACCATGACAGCTGCCAGCAGCGGCCTGTGGAGACGCCAGCGACTTACTTCATAGGTACCCGTCGCAGCTTGACCGTCATCAAAGATCAATCTCAATCTCAAATCTCCCCATTTTGCGCCAACCTGCCAAACAACCAAACAGTTCCTCACTCGGCGCAAAAATCATCTCCATACATCGATGATTCCACCCATCCTCCCCCCTTCCCCCCCAATATAAAAGGACCACAGCATGCGCCTCCCAGCAACCCACGCAGCAGTCCGCTGCCGAAACCTCAAACCCTCCCCCTCCCTGCAAATCACGACCCGGCCATTCTCCCCAACGCGCCTCCTCGCCACAGACTCATCCTCCAGAACGACGCAAGCCCCGACAATCTACTCCTTCTTCCCCTCCACGCTCCCCAACGGGCCTCCCCCCCGCGGCGCCTTCCCCATCGACACCCGCCTCCTCCGCTCCGAGTTCCTCCGCCTCCAGTCCCAGCACCACCCGGACAAGCACCCGTCCGACAAGAAAGCCCAAGCAGAGGCCATGTCCGCGTCCATAAACGAGGCCTACAAGACGCTCGCGAACCCGCTCCTCCGCGCGCAGTACCTCCTGCGCTTGCAGGGCGTGGACGTCGCCGACGACGAGAAGCTCAAGGTCGAGGAGCCGGGGCTGCTAACGGTGGTCCTGGAGGCGCACGAGACGATTGAGGAGGCTGCGTCGGCGGATGATCTGGCTGGGTTGATGGCCGAGAACGAGGCGAGGATCGCGGCGAGCGAGAAGGTGCTGGAGGAGGCCTTCCGTGGGGGCGACGTCGAGATGGCTAAGAGGGAGGCGGTCCGGCTGAGGTACTGGGTGAATATTGGGAACGCCATTCGCGATTGGGAGGAGGGGCGGCCGGTTGTTTTGCAGCATTAGGTGGTGCGTGTATTATATGACTCGACGATTTGTACTATGTGGTGTCATTCTAGAGTCGTTATGATCTGATGATGGGGTAATTTGGTCTGATCGCATGTGACTAATTCATCTGACGGCCATCTACGTGTTTTTTTTTCAGACGTCATGCTTCATGCGATTCGTCTGATGGCCAACAGTAGCATCTAACTCTGGAACAACATTGATCATGCGTGACACATGGACGATAATAATTCTTCATTTGGCATTTCTCATGGATAGTCGGTTTCTGTTTGCAAGTACAACAACCATATACATTGCCAAGATGGTCAAACTCCTGTTCCACTCATGCCGTCTGGCTCCAAATGGAGTATAAATCCTAAGTATTCGCTAAACGCCATCCAATAACTTGGTGTATTTCCAAATCCCTGCGCTCAATTTCCCCGTGCCGTCGTGAAAGAGTTCTTTTTACATTGTCTTGTACATGAAAACGCTACACCCGCCGCTTTAATCAAATGCCACATGCTGCAAAGATGACACCGCAGCTGGCTGGATATTTTCATCTCTGGTATGCGGGAAGCTGTTCTGAGCCGTCCGCTCTTGATGAACCAGCTCCAACCCCATACCCTGGGAAGCTGTCAACGTCAGCGTCGTCCGGGTCAGGGGCTGTCGGTTCGGGTGGAGGAGCCGATGCTGAGACGTTGCCAGCCGCCTGCTCCATGTCGTCGGGGAACTCTGGCGGGGCACTGGCCTCCTCCATCAACCGCCGACGCTCTAGTTCTTGTTTATCTTCCGCGGCGGGACCAGCTTCAACCATATCTTCTGGTGGTGCCGATGGTCCAGCTTCAACTTCTTCCAGCGACGGAACTATCGGCCCGTTCGGCGATATCCTAGGTGTATCTTCAGCGTCATAAATGTCGTCGCCGTCTGCAGAAGCCGACGGTCCAGCTGGAGGCTGGCTCGGGAGCAATCTCGTCTCAGCTTGTCGTATTCTTTCCTTTTCCGTCATTTCAGTCTCATCAGGCACTTCTGGAGATGGCACATAGGAGGGTACGGCTCGGAAGGGAGGATTGCCATTGAGTTGTGCAGAATCCTGTGTGCCTGGCGATGCCCAGACATGATGTTGTGGAGCATGGACAGGATGTAGAGGTGTGGTGTAGTCTCGTTCAATGTTGGGTGGTGAAAGATATGAGGAATTTCCGTTGGTGAGGATTGAGCCATATGCCGGGGCCTCATTACGACGTGTTGTTTCGGGCCAAATGATGTTCCCCTCATCCGCCTCAGCAATGCGGATTGTTCTTTGCCTAGCAGGTACGGGTTTCGTCGACTGCCGCAACCTTGCACTGTCAATGGTGCCGACCACTGTTTCTAGAGACACCGAAATTACGCCCTTTTGCCGCCTGACTTGGGACGTATCTGCAATATTCGAACCTCGTTGAGAACCAAGAAAGTTTTGGCTTTGCTCTGAGTTGGTATTTGCTGGTGTTCCAATCCTTGTTAAAGACGATACCCCTAGCTGCGTCGTGAGTCTGCCTCCCAGATCTACGATGACTTCGGCTTGGTATTTGAAGCTAATCATATCACCCGGTAGGCCCTTTATTGTGGGGAAAGCATCGTCCGGGACCCTCACTGATACTGTAACAGACGCATGTAGTGTTGCTGGATCTATAATTAGCGGTGCCGCGTTCTGGTCCAGGTCCTTCCGGAAAACACTGGTGGAGCTGGATGAGGATAGCGAGAGACCTGCTATACCCGTGCGAGATTTCGGATACGGGTCTTGCTTATGTAGCCTCCTTGATGTCCCAAAACCGTCGTTCGCCGTTGGCAGTGGTGGTGTCGTATCAATCTTTGACTGTCGAAAGAGCGTTACGATGACGCCCGTCATACTTTTAACTCTCTTGATATGTTGTACCGTCACTCGTACGGAAACCGTTTCTCCTGGCAGACAGCCACCTTTGAGCAGCTCAATTGTGGCTGTTATTGTCTTATCATCGACCACTTGTTGCTTGGCCGCAGAGGTCAAGGTCGAGCCAACGTGAGACAGCTGCGTAAACTCAGCTCGGCTGGCTGTGCTCACGCTGCGTCCGCTTTCTCCGCTTATCTCGCTATGCATATCACTCGGAGCAGAACCAAGCCGAGCCTCATGCGGCTGGTTGTTGATTGAGTCCCCACGTGCAGAGTCCTCTGTGATGACGGAAGAGTCGGCTTCAGACGCTAAATCACTGATATCCTGGGCAACAGAACCAGGCGCTTTCTCATTGAGCGTGGACCTTTTTCGCCGCGTCCGTTTCGATATCGGCTCCAAGAAGATGGTCCTCGGCCGAGGGGGTGACAGTAACCCAACATCTATTTGCTGTACGAGAGTTACCTTCCTTTCACATGTTGACGTCGGGGCCATTGATACGGGTCTGGTCAGTGTCGCTGTAATCGTATACGAGATGGTACCGCGCTCAAACTGTTTTCCTCATGTCAGATGCTGATAGGGGGCCATGTAAATCTGAACGCCAACACTTGTTCCAAGTAGAGAACGCACGTCAATGCTGCTCGGCAGCCATTTGTCTGGGAACATTAGATCGAACCCGAACTCATATTTACCAGGCTCGATTCTCCCTTCGCCGCTTAACACCTGTTCGTCTTGAAACAGACTTGTCAATCCATTGCCTTGATACTGAGGTCGTTGAGAGCTCCCCGGCCGAGGTAATGTCGTGACACTCTGCGCCTTGGACACGGACGTGGGATCTTTGAGGACTCGGACGTAGCCGTGCAAAGCGACAACCAGGTGGGTAATGCGGAGCGGTTTGACAACGGCGAGAACGACGGCGCCACGAACGGAGTCTCCAGCAGAGTATTTTCTGTGCGGTTCATCACAACGTATGTGAAAATCGGCGACGTTTCGATTTTTGCTTCGGAGAGGTAGCTGGAGCTGTAGGGGCAAGCTCAATCGTGACAAGAGGCTTGGCCGCGTGGCAGCAGCTGGCGACGCTTTCGCGGGTGCAGCATTAGTAGCAGGCTCGCCGGCATCGTCGGAAGATGTGTTGATGCCAGGACTGATGGCTACAACCCCGTCCACGGGCGGCCTGCGCAGCGATGGCGAGGGAGACGACGATGTTGACAGTCTGCCGCTGGCTGCGTCGTGGGCGGCGGGATCTGGTGGCATGAGACGAGCACTTTGAGGGCTGCGGGCCAGGCGCAAAGGCAAGGCTCACAGGCGCAGCACTGAAGACAAGCGGTTCCCCTCGATGGGCTTGTCGTCTTGGCCGTCAAAGGGCAGCATGCGGGGACGGGCGCCTCGTAGATGTAGAGTGAGCTTTGTGGTTGTTGAAGATGGAAGTGGGATCATGGAGCGGGAGCCAAGGCTTAGGCGCAATCTTGGAACATATGAACATCGAATCAAGCTGGCGAGATCAGACAGGCAGCTTGGCGAAGTGGGGGGGGGGGACAACAGGCGGGCGGCTGGCTGACGTTCCAGGAAGAAAGAAGTTGAGCCTTTTCTCGTTAGTAGGGGTAGGGGGACCGGTTCGGAATTGGAACGATTGGAACGATTGGAACGATTGGAACGATTGGAACGACTGGAACGACTGGGACGACTGGGACGGGCGAGACCAGACAACTTGAAATGACTGATTGGCTAGGTCTGTCAAATGGCGCGTCGACAGGGCAGCTAATGCCTAGTAATGAACGTGTTCTGGTTCGTTGGGTAATTACTACGCATACGGTGTACGGAGGAATGAAGGGAAGAATCAAGCCGGTTTGCAGAGGTACGGGACTCTCTTGCCCCAATAATACCAGGTATACCAGTTCGAGGATCAACATCGACATGAGGATGGATGATGGATGATGGATGATGAACGATGAACGATGCGTGACGGATTGTTGGCCTTGGGCTGGCCACACCACCATTTCGCCAGCTTGCAGTTTCTTCGCTCGTCGTCCTGTCACCCCGGCATCCCGTCGATAACACGCCCAGCTCCAGCCAGAATCCCGATGCTGTCGACATTGGCGCGTTGGCCATCCATTCGTACATAAGGACCTACTAACTAGTGGCGCAGCCAAGTGGCTAGCGTCGGTTATGACGGGTGGACGCGCGTGATGTGGAGAGTTTTGCATGAAAATGAACATGCCTATTATCCGAAAATAGACAGACGACGCATGTGTTGCTTCTGGAAGCAATTGATACCAATGTCATGAACCGCAGGCGCATCCGCAGAGTATGTGCCTTCTATCATTGGCTGATGTTGGTCCAGTTCAACGACCGACAACGACAAATCTGTCTCACATCTCGGCCAAGAGAAGGGATCAGATAAGACAGCAGAGGAACAGCAGAGGAACAGCAGAGGCATTGCGGCTGGAAGCACATGATGCAATCGCGAATCCTCGTTGGCCATCGCTTTCGGTACCTTAACACTGAAATTCAGCATTTTGTGGTCGAGGATGAAGACATGCAGCGAACTCCGCTCCGCAACTCTTTTTTGGTAAAAAGTAACATTGAAGTCTAACGTTTCTTCAAGTTGGTCCCATCTCATATTGCCCAGGACCACCTTGTCGTGAGAAGGCCGAGAGGAGCCAGAGAGGGCAGCTTCATATTTGGGCCACTAAACTCCAAAATTCGAATTCCAGACGCAGATGCCAAGAAAACTTGCTTGGTTTCCTTTCTTGTCCATCAGCCAGGCCCTTTTTACAATGAAAGGCGCACTGACTCCAATGAGGAGGTGGCCGGCTCACAGGGGCGGATTTAGGTGCCGATTGAAATTCACGGTGGCAGGTGCAACCCACCACGTTAGGCAAAGTAAAGCAGCATCAGTGCGGTTGTGTGTATGGTTGTGTGTATGGTTGCGTGCGTGCGTGTGTGTGTATAGGGGGGTGTGTGTGTATAGGGGGGTGTGTGTGTATAGGGGGGGGCCCCCAGGCCAGGCCAGGCAGGCTCTTTAGGTTCACCGCTGCACCTACCAAGCTACATGCCCTCAAGCTTCAATACAGAACCCGATCATCATCTGCCCAACCTCACCGGAAAATTTAATACAAGGGCGAATCACAACAACCCTGCGACGCAACCTGCTCCCAACTGCTGCGTAGACCCAAAGCTCTGGCGACAACCACGGCGCGCCCAGAAGATGTGAACTATTGTGTTGTCAGCGGGACATCGAACTTCTCGCCTCAACGACCAGACTAGGAATCACTTTACAGCCAAAGCCGAAAACCCAAATTAGCCCATCTCAGGTCGGATTTCGGGCCGAAAGCTGTTCTCAAACACCGCTGCCAGACCATAAATTGCAAGAGATAATTTTTACGATGAGCGACAAACCAAAAGGACAGCGGAATAGCTTTCGCCGTGGTCGTGGGCCCAAGTCTGGCACAAGAGGAAAACCTCGCCTCCCACCTGCTGACGACTCATCTTCTGTCAAGGATGCAGACGAGGCGTTGCCCGACAATGATTCAAAGCCTGTTCTCACAGAAGATGTTCCTCTCGATACGCCACGATTTGCGGATCTTGCCGGCCAGAACCTTATTCATCCCTCACTCATTCAAGCCATCACTGATGACCTGAAATTTGACCGCATGATGCCGGTACAGGCTGCCACACTCTGGGAACTCCTTCCACCAAACAGACAAGACTGCTTGGTTCAAGCCAGGACCGGCACGGGAAAGACTATCGCTTTTTTACTTCCAGCTCTCCAGACCACGATCACGCAAAAACAACAAGCCGGCTCAGTCATTTCACTCCTAGTTATCTCTCCCACAAGAGAGCTCGCGCTCCAAATTGCGCAGGAAGCTACAAGCTTGCTCCAAAGATTGCCAAATTACCATGTCCGCACTGCCATTGGAGGAACCAACAAGGATAAGGAAGAGCGACACATCTTGTCTGGCTGCGATGTACTTATTGCTACTCCTGGACGACTCATCGACCACATGTCCAACGAGGACATCTCGTACGCCTTTAGACAGTTGGACACTCTTGTTCTTGATGAAGCAGATCGACTCCTTGACATGGGTTTCATGCCCTCACTGCGAGAAATCGTTGACAAGTTGCCCAGCAGAAAAGGAGCCAACAGACAGGGCATGCTGTTCTCCGCCACCATTGAACAACGCATCAACAAAGTAGCTGGCATCGTGCTATCACCAGGATACAAGTTCATTTCTACCATTCCCGAAGGAGAAGCCAACACTCATGAACGCGTACCTCAGATCCTCATCAAGGTGCCCACCTTCTCCTCCGTTGCAGCAGGCATGGTTGGCGCCATTCGAGAAGAAGCCTCCAAGCATGAAAACTTCAAAGCCATTGTATTCGCCCCTACGACGGTAGCAGCAGGGTTTTATGGACAAATTCTGTCCATGATTCCCGGGCTGCCTCCAGTGTCTACGCTTCACAGTCGGATGACCCAGAACAAGCGCACAAAGATCACTAATGACTATCGTGATGCGTCCTCTGCGATTCTGAGTGCCACTGATGTTGTCGCTCGAGGGATGGATTTCCCCGGAGTGACGACCGTTTTCCAGATTGGCATCCCATTAGAAAAACAAAGCTACATCCATCGACTTGGTCGTACAGCCCGCGCTGAGGCCGAAGGCAGAGGTGTTTTTCTTATCTGTGAAGCCGAGTCTTTCTTTCCTCAGTGGACTCTCAAACAAATCAAATTCATCCTGCACGAGGCAGATCTGTCATCTGCTGAGGAAGTCGACCGAATATTAGAGTCTATTAGTGAAGAAGACAAGGCACACATATACAGGGCATGGCTAGGATACTACAAGAACCATCTGAAGGGTCTCATATGGGACAAGGAAGAACTTGTCAGGCAGGCGAACACATACGCCCGCGACGGACTCGGTAGCCCTGACACCCCGCCGATCCCGAAAAGCATTGTCGGCAAGATGGGCTTACGTGGTACAAGAGGCCTAAACGTTGTGCCTGACCCGCCCAAGTCTAGAGGACATAGAGGTCGAGGTCGGGACTAGATACCATTGTCCTCCGAAATCAGGGTCGAGTCTGTTCACCGCAAAACTCACAGCTTGTGAAACAGACCCGGATGAGAAAATTGTACGCTGAACCCAGCATGAAGGAGAAACATTGCGCGAACATCTGATTGTCATGATGCTATATTTCTTGCCCAGCGACGTCTGGATTAATGGTGGATGTAATGCCGTACGTTTTTGTAATTCTCGTCCTGTGGTGTACACAAGGACTTGATGGTATTTGTGCACAGATGCATTCATCATGCGGGCAGGGATTTCCATGACCGAAATTTGCATAGGACGGGGCAAATAGGTCTCTTGAGTCGTGTTAGAATATGTCCACGCTTATATAGATTATGTAAAGCAATTTATTCATATAATGTAACTTGGATATTGTCAAGCCGTGACCCAATATTCATTTTCTATAGACACAAATTCGAGTTGATAAAATTGAAATCACGACAATCGCAAGGAAGCCTGGTCATCTAGAGTATTTTCCTTTGTTTCTCTATTTCATTGGGTACCGTCATATGCCAACCAACTAATATACAATAGTGCTCTCGAGAGTCGATCCAACTTTGCCTTCACAAGGCTTTGTCCTCAAAATGATGTTCCCTATTCTATGGGTCTGTGCCGATTCTTGATGCCAAATCCCCAAGGACAATACCACAGACATTTTTTCCTGAACGCCACTCATGCATGCAACACCTCTCTAGTTCATTAGTACAATAAATTATACCTTTTCCTAATCCAATGCTTCTCCTGACAGAATGCTTTTGAGTATTCCTGCACCAGGACCATCTGCCACAGATTCAATCTCTTTCTCACCAGCGCAACTAGCAATTCGCTTGTCATCGCAACTGCCACCAGATGTTTTACGGCCACGTTTGCTCGGCGTTTGAGCCATGATGAAGCTACCAGTTTTGCCCTCCACTGCTGCGACTAACCCGAGGGTCTCCAGGCTGCCAACCACCTCTCGGAACTCCGAGCTCGACAGAGGATGAAGCAGCGAGTCTCGCGTACAAAGCTGACAGTACGTATCGAACAAAATTTTAATAGTCGGAGCCAGAGACCGAGATTTCGACGGAGTAGATGGTGCAATTGAGGACTTGATTGACGCTCGACTTCTATTCTCGTAAGCCACCAGGGCACAAAGAGCAACCTTTTGCTGAAGGTTGAGCGTCTTAAGTCGTTGATGAGTCCCGTGACTGAACGCAGCCGCAGTGACCTTGTTGAGGTGACCAATTGATGCGCGAGGGGCTGTCTCTGCGGTAAGACCCTTGAGGGAAATGGTCATGATTTGCAAAACACTTCGTGCCGATCCAGCCCCAGCAGCCCTATTGACATTCTCACCCAAGGGACGCTTGGAAGGTGTCATTTGTAGAAGCTTCTCTCGTGCCTCTTCTTCGTGTTTTGACCTTGTCTCAGATTCAATCAAGTCCAGCGCACGCCGACAAATCTCAAAGGCTTTCCGAAGATCGCCCGTCTGACTAGCCACTTTTCGTGAACACAGCTCGATGGCAGCAGGATGAATGAAAGGGACATATCCTTCCTTGCCCCCTGCTGGCATCAGGGACTTCAGTCTCGTGGTGATGATGTTTTTAACTTGAGCAGCCGTGTATGGCAAGAATGGAAGTAAATTCGGCTTCATGTTCCTAGACTTGAGTCGAGGAAGAAATCGGTCTGTCATGTCGAGAGCATTGGCAATACCGATCAAAACCAGACGGGAATTGTTCTGCAGTGACCATTCAAATATTCTGTACAGACTCTCGAGACCCAGGGTCAAAATGTGATCGATTTCGTCCAACGTAATCAAATACACTTTCGAAGACTGGGATGCAGGGCAAAATGCCTGCTGAAGGATGGAGATAGCTTCATTCTCCGCGACATTGCCGTCTTCCCCAAGGGCTGTGAGTAAAGTAATGTACAAGTCTTTCGAGGACTTGATACTCATGCAGTTGATAAATGCGCTTCTGAAATCATCATTTTGAGGCAAGTCCTTGGTCATCTCTGCGATCATGGCACTCTTGCCCGTTCCTGGTGCACCACTGACGTACAGACAGCCGTTCGGTGTTGACGATGTGCAGCGGGTCAAGAACTTGCTAATCTCTCCACGTTCTGACTCTCGGCCAATGAGTTGGCCTGGCTCTGCACCGCGAGCAAATAATTGTCGGGCAGAGTGGTAGACAGTTTGAATGGTCGAAGGCGATAATGGAGAATTAGGGGTCAGTCGCTTGAAAAGCTTTCCAGCTGACATGACAGCATGGCGAGGTGTAATAGGATATCCGGACAATACATCTCGATGCCGAGGTGTCGAGGGTGTGACCGGGTTCTTCTTGGTGAATGTCTGAGACTCGGTTCGTTGTCTTTTCAGAGGAGTATCCCGCACTATCTCGACCTCAATACTAACAGCATCGTGGACGTCGGGTGTGCTTTGGGGGTCTTGATTTTCCTCGTCATCATATTTGTAAACGGAGTACGCATCGTGGTGACGGACCCTTTTGGTTGGTGTTTCAACGACGACTGATGTGTGGTTAGCAAATGGTCAATGGCATTGCTCGGCATTACTCTGCATGGTTGCGGAACTCACTGGCAGTTGCATCACTGCGAGTTCTCTTGCCTAAAGCAGAGCGAGGCATTGTGCTACACGGTACTTTCCCAAGTGATGTCGACGACGTGCAGTTGGGTGCAGTGTTCTTGCCGTAGTAGTGGGTAGTTGAGAGGGAATTGCAAAGATAGGAAGTCGGAGTAGGAAACCGACGATCGATGGTAGCCAGGGCAATTAAGAAGTCCACTGGTCGGTTTTAGCTGCCCTGGCCATGGTCGTGCAGTCGCGCAGTCGCGTGTCTGAGCGCGTTGAGACGCGACAGATGCACCAAAAAAGCCCGTGAAACTCCTGGTCTGTGCACGAGCGATCCCCCCTCACCACACGTGATGCGGTGTTTGCACCTCACTCGAGCAACTCCAGAATGACTACGCATCGGTACTGATGACTTCGTCCCTAAGCTAAACCCGTGGTTTGCATTTGCATTTGCCAGCCCACAAGCAGCGCCCACAAGCAATCACTAGGTCACTGTTTCTACGGGGTACACCGGTACTTGGGGCGTGCCTTGCATCCTAACTGCACCTGCACCGTCCATGTAGCTACCCAGGTCGCCCCTGGCACGGGGCTGTTTCATGATGCATCCTTCCTCCCATGACTGTGAAGGAGGGCTCATTCCCGATTCACAATGAACGTTCGTCAAATGCAGTGCACCTGTGCCCACAATCACAATAACGGTCGCTGGTGTGTCGCATACTCCAGAGAGCCCCATCACAGTTGAATCTCGACTACCAAGATGAGCATCCACCCAGGGCAGCTCTCTCTGCAAGCCCGCGAGTCTCTCAGGGACATATTGTTAATGAACAGCAGCAATCTGCTTCGCAGAATTCCCAAAGTTGAGCTGCACGTTCACATCGAAGGAACCTTGACTCCAGAGCTGCGGTGGAAACTCGCACAGCGCCACGGCGTCGAGCCACGGTTTGGTGGTACAGATTCCAGATTCGATTCCGTTCAAGAGTTGAGAGATGCCTACAGCAATGTCGTATCCAGTACACAGATTCAAACGCCCGAACAAGCCAGCACGCTGGTCACTTTCTTTCGAGCCTACTACAGTGGCTTCGATTACCTGAGGACAAAAGAGGACTTTTTCGATCTCGCCATGAATTATTTCCAGATTGCGGCTACAATGAACGTCCGTTATTGTGAGCCATTTTTTGAACCCCAGGGTCATACATGTCGCGGCGTGCCCTGGGAGGATATGATGGGGGGACTACGAGAAGCACAGGAGAAGGCAGCGAATGACTTGAATGTGAGTGAGGATCATTTGACTATCTGAATATGAATGCAAGCTAATACTCCCCCAGGTTCATTCATCATGGATCATGTGCATCCTCTGCGACCAATCACTAGAATCAGCCATGGAGCACTACAAGCAAGCTTTGCGATACAAAGGATTAATCGTTGGAATAGGTCTCGACTCTAACGAGCTTGACCGGCCCCCAAATGTATTCGAGGAAGTGTATGCGTTGGCCCGTAAGGATGGACTCAAAATAACAGCCCATTGCGACATTGGTGTCAAAAATGCACAGGAGCATATCCACCAAGTAGCTTCATCCATTGCCGGCACAGGACTAGATCGCATGGACCACGGCTTGAACGTCGCAGATGAGCCGAAATTGATACAGCTTGTCGCCGACCATAATTTGCCTCTGACAATCTCCCCGTGGACCCATCTCAAACGAGACTCATACTATAGCATTGCCAAGCGCATCCGCATTCTACACGACGCTGGCATCAAAATATGCATCACAAGTGATAGTCCGGTGTATACTGACAACTGCTGGATGGCGCAAAATTTGCTCCTGACTCAAAGAATGTGTTGCTTTACAGATGGCGAGATGATGCAGATTGTCAAGAATGCAGTAGACATGTCGTGGGCGAAACCAGCGGTCAAGAAGGCGATTGACCTTGAAATTGAGGCAACGTACGAAATGGCTTAAATGGGCGTCTATTGCGGAGTTTATAAGCTACGGCTTCAGTAATGCTAAGTGATGCAGTCCCCTCAGCGATGCTCAGTATAGCATATAGAAAGTTGAACACCATCTGAGCAGCAACAAAATTTGCAACCAAGATGAGCAGAAACAGGAACAAGGACGAAAAAAATATCAAGGCGAAAAGTAGTGCTAAAGTAGGGGATGTTTTTTTCCCCGTGACGAGAATAGCATGGTTCCAGACTTCCAAAATCGACAATCCATTCTCCACACATGTGACGGGTCCCGCATCGCAGCCTTATTCCGTCGTGTCCACCGGCAATTCAACCGTGCGCTTACCCGAAGTAGCCTAAAACCAAAGACCAGGCACCCTCCAATACATGACGTAGGAGGGTCTGCCCCCATTCCCATTCCCATTCAACATCAACGTACTCCGTACCATCGCCCATAAAATCGCAACCAAGATCACAGTCACCGCCGCCAGAATGACAACGTACATCCCCTCCATCACCGTCCCCTCTCCCATCCTAGAGCACGGAGCCGCATCGGTCCTGCTCCCCATCGCCCTCGGCACGGCCATCGGCCTCGCGACCCGTCGTACGTGTCTTTCGCCCCAATCCCCGAGCACAGCTAACATCAGCAAGCGTCCGACACAAAAAAGACGTACCTGTCGCTGAGGCAGCCTCCATTGCGACCTCCACCGTGGCTCTTCGGGCCCGTCTGGACAGTGTTATACGGGTACGTCAGCAACAAGTGAGCAGGGGATGTAACTAATAACGCCAAGCGTGATGGGATATGCTGCCCACCGGGCCTACACAGCCGGTCTATCGCCTGTTTCCAGTCCCGAGACGGCTCGGCTGACGCGCGGGTCGATGACGCTGTACTCTGTTCAGCTGGGTCTGAACCTGATTTGGATGCCGCTGTTCTTTGTGGCGGGCCGTCCTGTGGAAGCGAGTGTTGATATTCTCAGCTTGGTTGGGCTGAATGGGTACTTGGCTTATGTGTGGGGGCGCATCGATCGTGTGGCGGGACTGCTGCAGATTCCGTATCTGGGGTGGTTGGGCTTTGCGACGTACTTGTGTATTGGGACGGGGTACTTGAACGGGTGGGATCTGTCGCGCAAGTCGGGTCGTGCCAAGAAGGAATAGATGCTGCGAGGAGGAGGAGGAGGGGGCGGGTGTGGCCCAAAGTCTAATTAGAGTGCCAAGGCTTGTGGTGCAGACGTCTCAAGAGGCCAATTAGGTGAGCGAAAGTGTAAACTCTATTGGTCTGGTCTACTAATAATACTCTTCATCGTAGTAAAGAAAAATCCGTTGCGACCATGCTGTATTCAAACTAAAATCCGTTGACATCCTCAACGCCATGCAGATGAACCGTCGTAAAGAAAAAAACCAAGCCGAAGGGATTAGTGAGGGGTATAGCAAGTTTGCAGGGTGTATCATCACTGATATCGCGTGACGTGGCTATTGGAGCGGGAAGTGGTGCTTCAAGCCATCATACACCATGAAGATAAAGGCTGAGCTTGGAGCCGATCGCAGGCAAGTAATGCCGCAGCCGCGGTAAAGGCCCCGCAAACCATATTGCCGCCAGATCATGGCCCCTTCCTCCATGAAGCTGCGCTTCTGTGCCAGAGTGCCGACGGCCATGGTCTGCATGCGAGACTTGATCGTGTCGGCGGGGAAGAAGAGAAAGTTGTATGAGACGCCTGCCGAGGCGCCAGCGACGGCTTGCTGCCAGAGCGGCAAAGCTTGCGACTTGATCCGGTCCATCTCTGTACGAGACTTGGCTTGCCGCAATCTCATGCCGTAGAACATGGACGTGACTGTCTCCTTGGCTCCGAACCAGGCCGCACTCCCTCCGCCTTCCCTGATCAACGTGCCCATGTGGCCACGCCAGAAGCCTCTCAGACCCTCGTGACGAAAGACATCGCGCACGACGGCCAAAGGCCGCATGGCTGGGGCCGTAGCCCCCTCTACGTGCGTCGGCACCTGGATCTTACACTTGACGAGTTCGATCGGCGTCAGCACGAACGAGGCGCAAACACCGGAGAATGCACCCGTGAGCCACAGAGCTGGTACCGAGAGGCCTTTCTCCCGGGAAGCCCATCCTACAGCGAACAATGCCTCGCGTCCAACCTTCTCGAAGAGGAAGAGGCTACTTGTCTCGGCAGCGGCTCCGACAAGCGGAGCGCTGATGCCCCGGTATAATCCAGGAAACCCATCAGCTCTGAAAGATTGTCTAAAACAGTCAATCGGGCCGTTGTATCGCAATGGGAGATGGTCGGGCTGACTTTGGAGTCGGACTTTGACCGTATCGAAGGGATATTCTATATACTTGCCTACGATACCCGCGATCTGCCAGCCCAGAAAATATTAGTCAGAGGGTCATTTTTTTTTTTTTTTCGTGGGACATGGGGACTTGAGAAACGTGGGAAGTGAAAGACTCACTGAACCGTAGGCAATGCCCTCGAATGCTTCAATGAGCGCCGAGCTACCCCGAAGCGTAAGCTCCGAGGGCATGGCCGGGGAAGAATGGCCAGCGATTTGAGCGTGGTCCATGTTGAAGTCAAGAGGGCGACGGGGGCCCACGATGTTTTGCTGCTGTAATTATAGTGGAGTGTGACTGTGACTATGACTGTGACTGTGACACAAAGAATGCGATAAGGTCCGCGATAAGCATGCAAGTTGTTGGACGTTCGGCAGAATCCTCAAACTCAAAGCAGGGCAGGTCTTGGGAGAAACTGCCGTTCCACAGATAGTTCTGGGGTATGCCGTGCCGCATATACTCGGTACTGGTGCGCAAAGCTAGAACTGATACAGAAAAATAGGTAATCACAAACTATTTCGGAAACAGCGAGAAAAAAAATATCTTCAGAGTCACAACGAAGACCTTGATGCGGGGACCTGGACGTGGGGCAAACTTGTGGGAGGTCTCAAGTTCCCACACCGACCCAGGGTTGCTGCAGGGGCAGGCAGCCAGGACCACAGGAAACCGTCCGGTTCTAACTACGGAATAGGTGCTGCAGACACGAAGGAAGAGTGTTAGAAGAGGAGAAGCAGCGGGACAAGAGAGAAGATGGGGGGAAATATGAGCACACGAGGACTGCGGCCGCGCTGTTGTTTATACCAGCGGACACCAGCTAGCAAAGCAGGGAGTGGCCGGAATTGCGGTTTTTCTGTGCGACAAATGTCTGGTGCCATGGGCGTGGAGAGCGGCAGACGACCGACGTGGTGCCTGATTTTCATTGACACAAAAAATATAACTTTATTGGGCGTTCAGATGTGGCCGGGTCGGGTTGCCTAAAGTATGCAAAACCAATTAATTATTTCTATGGGATCAAGATTTAAAAGAGGATAGCCAATCATGCACTAGGCCCCCACATCCGTCACCAGCCCAACCTGCCGGCCGTCGTCCTAAGAACCAATGTTCACTCAAAGACGGCGAATAGCAACGTGGAGGAGACAGTAAAATGCAGCTGTGCCCCTCCGCGCGAAATATCCTCTCGGCAGATGAATCCCGATCCAAAGTGTCTGCCAAATCCGTGGAAAGCAGTGTCCTCCAAGCAGGCATCCTGTTTGCGTCTGTTCTTGCTTCCAGTCCTCTCCTGTGCTAGTTCATAGAACCATAACATATTGCGAGCTGATGACGTGCCTGAACCATCCGATGCGACAATACGGCAATGCGACTATGCGAGCACTTGAGGCGGACCGACCAAGCCTCGCCCTCTGTGAGCAAACAAGCTCCCGGTCAAACTCTGCTGTTATGAACCTACAGCGTTTCCCCGTCCCTCGTATCACTCCCACCATGGAACCCGTGAGGATGTACGCCGTATGGCGTATGGCGGGCAGAGAGAGTCTGGAACCGCTGAGCTTGTCGACAATCGACTTTCCATGTCCAGAGGCCGGTGCATATGCTATGCGTGGCCTAGACTCCTGCACGGCCTGGCCGGAATCACTGTCTGAAGTTACTCTGCTTTCGTGTCAATATCTGATTCTGCAGTACATTAGGAAGCTTCAAACCAATCCGCTGTCGCGATAGGGACCGACTATGCCCGTCTGATGAGGTTATATGAACAATTCCTGCACTCAAGGGCCATGACATACTACATACCAAGGTACATGTACATACCTGGGTATTTATAGTCATGCACACCATCTTTGTTTCCGTGGCCGATCCAGGGGTATTTCGGCACCTGGCCATGGCCCACCCCAGGGCCGGTGGGTTCACTCGTCTATCCTCGACTCGAGCCTGGCACCAGCTATATAACTATACTTTGACTTTGACGGATACAGATAGTGTTCGGTGCTGACGGAACACTAGGCTTCCTTCGTCTAGTATCCAATGAATATGTTTCGGTACACCTATTCTTATTCTGAATACATCTTACCCAGCCGTTCTGACTTAACCCTACAAATTTATTAATACACACATCATACGTAGAAAAGGGTCGCCTTCAAGGTGACCTCAGATGAAGCCTAGACGAGCCTCGAATTCTTGGCCCTTGCGCCGCCCTCATTAAGTTACTGCTTCTTCTTGGCAGCTGCCTTGCCAGTAGGGGCATCTTTCTTCGCGGCAAGAGCAGCCTCATCGTCTCGATCCCTCTTCTCCGCATACCACTGTCCAGCCTGGAGAACCAAAACGCCAATCAAGACGAGAGCCAGAATCGTGTTGCTGGCAGATAAAACTCGCAGGCTATCTTCCCGGCCAAGGATGATTTCACCTTCCGCAAGCTTTGCCTCCTTAAACTCGTCACTGTCCCAAAATCCAGAGCTCACCGTACGCAGTCCCTTGACAATGTTGGAAACATAGACAGCAACTCCGATGGTATACAGAATGAGGGACGCGCCGTCAAACAAAAAGTTGGCCTCACTAGGCTTGAACAGCTTGATGAACATGCCCAAGAATCCCACACTAACGATGATATTGAGCATGCGGCCAATTAGGGGAGGCGATTGATGAATGAACTTGAGGTGAGTCTCGAGCTGATCATAGTAGCTGGCTGGAACGGGCTCTTTGCTCCAAAGCAATGGGAAATCGTACGGGAATGATGCGAAGAGAATTCCGAGGAAGAAGCATGTGGCTAAGGGGAACCAGTTAGCACATGAAGTGTCATGAGAAATATTGAATATCTAAAAGACATACGTCCGATGATCATGAACGTCGAGAAGGATCCCGAGCCATGGTAATTCGACGACTTGGTCGTCTTTGTCCAGTCAATATAGCCGCCCATCCTGTATCATGCGCAATCCAGAAATTGAGTCAGAGTGCCTTTGAGAAAATAATGCCCGCACGCCTGTGAAGGTGTTCTGCAGGTGTTGACGTGGCGTCCGTACTCGAAGCGTGCCGTTGGGAACTCGTGTCGCGATTTTTGTCGAGATACGCGAGAACATCTCAAGGTGGAGTCCCGCAGGCTACGGTGGGGAAGGAAGGAGCTGATAAGCTGCGTGCAGATTTGGTTGGTGGTGGACATGGTGGACATGGTGGACATGTGACTGATAAGATTTTACGGAGTAAGGCGGGGGATATTAACAAACCGCAGGGCTCGTGTCACTAGAGGTAGATTCGAACGAAGCCTTTTTGTTCTCAACTCAACAGACCCCATGTTCATGGACCATGTTCATGGACCATGTTCATATCATGTCGCATTGCATTGTAGCCCGCAGTCTGTCTGGTAACAAGATTTTCTGTCTGTCTCGCCCAATTCTCTGCGGAACCAATTCAGGTGTGCTTGCCACCTAATGATTAACTCCAGTCCCCAAGCTGACAAATTAATCGCTCTCCAGGTCGTTGCAGCCATTGATTCAATGAGCAACCCGTGTCTTCGGCCCTCCCTGCGCACAGCTATCCTAACCAAAGAATACCTTGTCTTGCACGGATGGGGAACTCGGCAAAGACCACAGTGCCGGTGTGGAGCACGAACCTGGCTTTCTTTTCATATTATTAGATAATCGCGTCAAAGCATCAACGACCGGTCTGCAGACGAATCACGAATCGCAGCCAGCCCACTGTCCACGAATGAATTGAGTGTACGGAGTAACTATGTCCCTAAGGCTTGGAGGCTTGCCATTGAAATACATGAGAGGCACAGAGCGTTCTAGAACCCTGGATTTCTTAGCTAGCGATATGGTCATTTTCAAGATGGGGCTTCAAACGCGTGCGTCGCGGCTGTTAGCAGCCAAAGGGGTCAAAATTCGAGGGTGGCTTGCAATGTTCCGGTTAAGTCCAACATCATGCCATTTATTATTATGCATTCAAGATGAAGCCAGACAAGGTCTTTGTTCAAAATCTCAGAGAGCCCTTCTTTCGCCCTCAAAGGTCACTCCTCATGCGACAGATGGCATCTTGACCATCAATGGCACATTGTCATCCTTTCAAAACCTTGGCTTTGTGCACAATTTTCTCCGGCAGCAGCTCATTATCCATCTTCCTGGACAAATTGGCAGGCCGAAGGAAGCATTTCCAAATGGAGAGGCCCGTTGAGTCCTGATGTTCCAAATCATGGGAATTCCACACTGACAGATTGTCGCCTTGATGCCCTTCACTCACAGATATAGCCCACCCTCCAAACAGCTTCTCCTCATTTCCAAAGTGGATTAAGAACTCTCGGCTCGTTCTCCATGTTCGCCTCAACCAAGGTCCGAGGTCTCTACGTTCCGCAGGAGGTTTATTTCGAAGACAGGCGTTCCCCAATCCCATGCAATGATTTCTCCACCTGGTGCCAACATGTTGCAATGTGTTGTTGTTCACTTGTATGTCAGTATTGCAGGCTTCCGGCAGTTCGGGCGTTCCTGGATCCAGGCTTTATTGTGAGGAATGGCATAACTAGTTCGTCTCCAGCTTCAACTTGATGTAATCGCGTACTCTCATTGGACGCAACCGAGCCGAGCACTACATCAGCGGCAAACATATGAATTCCTCAACTCATGGCCCAATTAGACTCATTGCATCTCGGAGAAGGAAAAAAAAAAAAAAAAAAAATAAAAAAAA
>JFHB01000289.1:0-29005 GCA_000729835.1 Atkinsonella hypoxylon
TTATAAATAGAATTATAGTGTATATATTTAGTTATATATACTATATATATATATAGTATATACTATTAAACCTTAGTTTATACTTTACTTCTTCTTCTATAATATTATAATATAAAAGATTTCTATATATATATTATATATACTAGGTTTATATATTATATTAGTTTTTTCTTTTATAGAATGCTATTATAAGATAGAATTATAGTGTATATATTTAGTTATATATACTATATATATATATAGTATATATTACTAAACCTTAGTATATTAACTACTTTACTTCTTCTTTTTATATAATATTCTAGTATAAAAGATTTCTAGCTTATATATACTATATATATACTAAGTTTATATATTATACTACTGCTTCTTTCTATAGAAGGTTATAGTAAGAAAGATTTACAGCTTATATATACCTTATATATTCTATATTTATATATTACACCTATTTTTCTTATATAATATCTAAATAAGTAAGTTTTTAAAGAGGTATATACTATATATATATATAGTATATACCTAGTATATATAGAATTAAAATATTAATTCGCACTAATATACTGTACATTTAGTATATACTAGGCATATACCTAGTATATACTAAAAGCTTTACTGCCTGCAAAAAATACACCCTTTTTGGCTCCACCCTGGACCAATGCACACATGGTCTGGACCTGAGATTTACTGGAACCCCGGTTCAGACCCTGCATGTACTGGGTCTATGGGTAGAGCAATGCAACGTGGCCGATAATGTTGGCCGTATCTCATGCAGCCAACGACGCCCCAAATGGAATAATCTTGCGAGTGGTGTCTGTGCAAAATCTTTTTACTCCATGTGCCTAACCTATCTTGGCAGCTACTAAAGAACAACTGATCACATGCCGGCGACTGGTCCCATCTATGAGTCACACCGGTTGCAAGCGGCTGATGTAGAGCACCCGTTTCGGCGGATATCTCCGGACACATCTAGCTACTGCTAACTACGGAGTAGAGACGGTCAGTTTCGTGTGTGAAATATGTAGGATTTTACACGCGGATTTTCGAACAGTCATTGCTGTGATGGCACCCGTATTCTCTTTTTGAGGCGTTCGGAAGCAAACACCGCGTGCCGCCTTGTCTTATCGTTGCAGACTCTAATAGCTGCTGAAACATCAGTCCCAAGATCCATTCATTAGTTGGCAATTCTGTTCCACCTTTCCCTTCTCCAGCCCACAAGTAGACCCGTCCTAAATAGGAAGTGGCCGAATGTCGGATGATCTAGTGCATGGTTGCATCGCGTCGCGTGGATTTCCCCTCTTTGACCCCTTGAGAAGGAGCGTCGTGACTTGCTTCAGTATTCGATCCGTACAGAGTGGATAACCATCAAAATTCTCAGCATTCACTGGCTCGGGTGTGGCGGTTGCAAGCGCCAAGGGCATGAACATGAGTGCTGCCACGTAAACAAACCATGGGGCACACGGAAACTGGACTAGGCACTTTTGTTGTCATAAGCTTGCTATGGGGTCTACCAATTCTTCAAATGCCACACGCTGCGCCATCGCTCCGAGATTTTGATTGGCTGCCGTTACAAAACGGGCATTCGGAGACTGGCATCACTACTAACTAACAACAGGGAGCAGGAACATGGTTGAATGGGCCGATGGGGCATGGTTCGAATCGTTAGGTGCCAGACCGTGCAGCTCAGCATTGTCCTTTCCTGCATAAGGCGGTTCGCGTAGCTACTTGTCCTCTCTGCGGCTCATATGACTCGACAAACCCTAGCAGCAGGGGCAAGCCTCAATCATTTTAGCAAATCAGCAGCTAGACCGTTCTCTAACCAAGCCAACGAATCTGCACGACGTGATGCTCCGGCGGCTGCTCATACACACAGTGTGAGAGCATGCTAATTAAAGGAAGTCCTCGACATGTTTGCCTGGTTTAGGTTGAGTTCAGATCCGAGTCTCCGCTATGGCCTAAGCGCCCGCGCTGCTGTATCGCTAATTGGGGACTTTGATATATAGCAGTAATAAAGTGCCACGTGTGAGGAAGATACAGGCCTCTGTGCTCTCAAGCGCTTGGAGATATCTATTTAAGTGTCTGAAATCCCGCATCCTGTTACAAGTGACGCTCTTTACTTTTAAAGCCCTAGTTACTAGAGCCTCTACCCTAGTATTATTCTTACCTAACGTTCTCTCTTCTCTAAAAAGTTATGGCTAGTCCTTACACAAAATTTAGGACCCACGAGCTACGAGGGAACTATTGACGGCATATATGTTTTCTGGGCTCAGAGCGGGATTACAAGCCTGCCCTCCGATGCAAAACACTACAAAGTACAGCAAGAGCTGCTGAAGAATCTGACTGAGCATTTTGCTGTTCTTGCCGCCAAATCAATGCAGAACAGCAAGGTCAAAATCCTGTATGGCCGTGGCGAGGTTGGGGCAGTTCTGAATATCCTTTGTGGCTAATAATCCTCAATAGGTCATCGCTCCATGACTTCACCATAAAAACTGCTACTGGGGAGAGGTCATCTGACTCTTCGCATATTACTGTTTCGACCAGTGGTCCTACTCTAGGCGGCAAACACACCGTGCATGTTTATTTAGCGGGCATCGGCGCTAAGGATGACCCAGGAAAATTCGACAATTTGGTTCTGGATGGCCAATCTGTTCGGACTTTGATAAGCAAAAGCAAGCGGGAGAATCCTAGTCTGAGTACCTCCAACTATTGCGAGAATGGCACGTTCCAGCTCTCGGCTACTAGGTAGTTAGGTAGCTACTAAGTCAGAGCGCTAGGGTATAGGACAGATGTTTAGGTACTGGTGGAACACTATTGATTTATATTACGCGCTTTTGTACTGGAAATGTGGAGTGGATTTTAGCCAATTAGCTTCGTTAAATTCCTATTGGCTTCACTCTCTATTCCGTACGCCCCGCGCTATACCCAATTGGGTGGCTTGTTGCCTAGCTAGGTGGCTTACACGTCTGACTTAACACCCGCTGGCCTGGATAAGAGCCTCTATGCAAGCTCAGCAAGGAAGTCTTCCGTAGGTGCCTAGGTAGATACGTGATGTAGCTCTTATAACTCAGACTGTTACTAGTACTTTAATTATAAGTATCAAATCTCCTTAAGGACCGTAAGACTGCACCTCCGTGCTGGCCCACTATTTTGAACCAGTCAAATGGCTGCGTCACTGGCAGTACCTAAACACGCAGTAGCGGTGTTTTGATCAAGCAGTAGGAGCTAAGCCCGAAACAGAAGAGATACCTTTCCACACATTTTTCTATGCAAAGTAACTTGCTAAGTTTGCACGCATTCCACCCTAATTTTTTTTAATATCCTCTTATATAGCTTGAGATAATTAGTGATTTTACTCAACAGGTTTCATACCTTAAGCTATATATAATTTCAGCTCTAGGCTAAAGTCGTTTATCTTCTTAACTGAATTATAAAGCAGGCTTTAGCCAGTCCTTTGATAGGCTTATTATAGATCTCAACAGAAGCTCTGTATTATCAAAAGAGGCCCTAGAACAAATACTTAAATCAGTTAATGTGTACACTCCTGAGGAATCAACAGAAATCGCTCTCTTACACCAACTAGCCCAGCTGCGAGCTACAGCTAGGGCCCTGGGTGGTCGACCTGCAGCCTGGTCTTCCAATGCTTTGACTCAACGCAGGCAACGCCAAATAACTAATAAATAGTAGCTATGTGGCTAGGCAAGTAGGAGGCATTCACCAAGGCTAATCAATAGCTATATCTTGACAAGATGAGATGAAGTTGCTAAGGCTTAATAGTTGTATATATAGTAGCGTGAGTAGCCGTAGACTTCCAAAACGAACATGTTCGCATTTTCCTCCCACCGCCTCGACCGCGAGTCAACGACAGCCATACCCATCTCGCATCGACAAAACATCAACTCCTCGAAACCCACCCAATCAGATAGTCAAAGTCGTCCGTAGAGGAAGCTTCATGCTGCTCTCCCCGACAAACACCTCATACACCCCCCTCTGCAACTGCCACCTCTGCACCTGCGCATTCCAAACACTTAAATCCCGTCTCGTCAACTCGAACGACACCCGGACGCCCTGGCCCCTCCCAAGAAACTGCTTTGAGAATCCGCGCAGTTGCCTCGCCTGTGTCCCAGGCATGCGAACATACAGCTGCGCAACCTCAGCGCCATCCACATCCCCCCCGTTCACAAGGGCGAGCGAGACGGTCGCAATGGTCTCCCACAGGTCGTCTTGGCCGCCGCTGATGATTCTCCCCCGAGGCCACTCGCTCTGGAAGCCCCCGCCCGGACCCTGGACCTGGATGTCGGAATAGTTGTAGCGCGTGTAGCTCAGGCCGAAGCCGAACTCGTAGCGCGGCCGAATCTGGCTCTTCTCGAAATACTTGTAGTCTGTGTATATGCCTGCCGAGTAGTCCGCCTGGGGCGACTTGCTGCCTGCTTGTGTGAGGGGACGGAGAAGCGCGCCGTAGTCGGCTTCCTTGTGGGCTACGGTGTAAGGAAGCTTGCCAGATGGGTTGGATTCGCCCCAGAGGAGAGAGACGAGGGCGTCGCCGCTCTCTTGGCCTGGGAGGTGGGCGAAGATCAGAGCGCTGACGTTTGGATGGTCTACGAAGCCGTCTACGAGCCTCGGTCCTGCGTTGTGGAGGACGACAATGGTCTTGCCGCACTGGCTGGCGACCGTCTTGATCAGCGTGTCGGTGTAGTCGTCTTGTAGCGCAGGGCGGTCGTGGACCTCGTTAGCCCACGCGTTGCCAAAAACGATGCAGGCGTCTGAGTCGGGGCTCACGACAGGTTCAGCGGACATGAGGTCCTGGTAGAGCTTGAAGCCCTCCTTGCTCGCTTTGGCAACCAGGGCATCCTGGGGAGAGACATATGTCTCGGGCGTCACTGCGCCGGAGCCGCCTCCGCTATAGAGCGTTCCCCTGGGTCCGATAATCGTCTGGTCTTGGTCGAGGCGGAGAATGGGGGCCAGCCCGAGGATCCAGGAACTGTTGGTGTCTTCTGCGGCAGACCACCTAGGTGCCGTATTCGCTGAATAGCCGAAGATCGAGACAGCCTTGGGCTTCCTCAGCGGAAGCGTCATCTTCTCGTTCTTGACGAGGACGTGTCCTTCGATGGCCCCCTGGAGGATGATCGGGCGATCCCTGGGATCTCGTCCCTCGATGACGGTGTGCGATCCGTTAACAGGTCTTGGCATTCCGTTGCCCGGATTTGAGAAGCCTTGATCCTGCCCGGCTTGGTACCACGAGGCGATGACTCTGGGACTGGTTCGTCAGGCCCTCTCATGTTCACGAGGGAGAGTACGAACCTTGTAACCATATCTGTAACCCGGGACTCGGGAAAAGATCCGTTCTGAACAGCCTGTAAGAGGTTCTTCCAACCACGAGCGTCAGGCATGCCCACGTCTAATCCACTGGTCGCATATTCAGGACCTCCGTATAAAGCCCCCCAATCGGAAATCACGAATCCCTCGATACACTCAGCATGATTCTCAGAATCACAGAGATACGGGCAGCAGCTATACCTTGAAGCCCAGTTCGCCCTTCAAAAGGCCATTCTGGCTTTTGTTATTGGCACACGCATACGTCTGGTTGATGCGCTGATACGAGCACATGATGCTCGCAGAGCCAGCCTTCACAGCGTCCTGGAACGGCCTGTGCATAATCACGTTAGCGAGTCGTGACACGATGCCACAGTTCCATCGGTGTACCAAACGTCAACGCACCAGAGGAACAGCTCGTGCATAGACTTGTCGTCGATGTTGATCGAGACGGACGCAGCGTCACGATTCGGATTTCTCTGTAGCTCCTGCTCATTCCCAATATAATGCTTTACAAGACGACATCAGCAATGTGCATGTTATCACGCCGGCACTCTAGCACAAACCTTGGTGCTTGTCATGACGTTGACCGACTGAACGCCCCTCACAGTCTCGGCAGCCATGACTCCTGACAGATAAGGATCTGCTGATGCAGCCTCCCAGTTGCGGCCGCCCAGGACAACAGTCCATGCCGGTCCGACCACAGGTCCAAGTAGAACGTTGACGCCCTTCCGCTTGAACTCGGCGCCCATGGCGACACCGCGCCACAGCGTCAGGTTCTTGTTCCAGCTATGATGGTATTAGCTATGACAAAGGTTAATTACATGCGACCAAGCCCGACGATACCTAGCGCCAACATGGATACCACTTGCAAAACCGCTGACTGCGTCCGTGGGACGGAGACCCTGACCTGAATCGCTGAGACACATGCCCGGGAAGTTGAGTCTCGATATAGCAGCGATATTGCCAGAGCAGCCGTTCGGAACGGACACACCTCCCGTCAGACTGACCTACATCGTTTCCAAGTCAACGAGAATACAATGACCACGGCGTTGGTTGAAGACATCGATGATTACCTTTTCTTCCAGCGTCATCTGGTCAACCATAGCTTTCGCCTTCTGGTACGACACAGCCCAGTCATTGCCCCCATCTCCCTCCCCTGCAGCGTGTTAGTATCCCTCAGACACAGTTGGCTTCGAGCTCTACTTACCAGGCGCGTCGGCAGGCCACCCAGCCACAAGCCTGCTCAAGAGCAGCAGAACAGACAGAATCGTAGAGAAATGCATCATTTGAAAATCGCAAACATGTTTAACTTACGCTTCGTCTCAAAGTACTTGGATCGGAAAAAGAACCTAGCGCTCATGCTTTATATGCGTCACATCACTCGTGCTACACGACGAGTCGCACGCACGGTGACATTTGCGCTGCGGAACTAAGTGATCGGCATCGGAGCAACGACGAGCAAGCGACACGCGCATCCTGCAACGTTATAGGGATGCATCGGTGGCTAAAGATGGGACGAACGTGGAGCACGGGGACGCGGGAGTTATCTCGTGCCGAGACCTAAAATGCGGGGAACTACGGAATATAGGCGTAACAGATAAGGGGGGGTTCCAGTACATCTGAGGTCTAGACTATATGTGCGTTAGAACAGGTGTATTTTTAGGCAGAATCGCAGGCAGTATTCCGTAAAGAGTTTAGTTTATACTTAGTCGTTCTAGACCCGCTCTAGACTAACGCACATATGGTCTAGACCTGAGATTTACCGTACTCCCGTGACAGACTAGACTGTCCAATCAGGATAGGTACATGTTTTAGCCCAGGGCACGATTCGGTCCGCTTCCGTGTAAATGCAATCGACATGTGGATGCCCCGCCTTTGTCGACAAGATAGGAAAGAAGTGCCGCTCATCATTGGACACATGACTGGCATGGTAGGTGGAGTCATTACCCGCAGGATTCCTACGCACAATGACAACGTCTGTCGGACTGTACAAGATCATGTGGCACGTTATGTGCTCCTTGTAGTCAACAAATAATGTGATGAATCAATTCAGATTGAGCTGCCTAATAAATTAAGTGTAAAAGAGATCTAGAGGGATTCTTCCTCTCATTTTATAGACAAATTTGCAGGGGTGATGACGAAATCCTAATTGCGTTATATCTTGCTCCACCCTGCTTCTGAAGAGATTATCTTACTCCTAAGATAAGCTCCTCACCGCAACAGATCAGAGATAATCTCCATGCCATTAAACTTGCCCAGCAAGTAGGTATTCCTCAATACAAAATGCATGCGATTTGTGTCGCCCAAATGATAGCTTTTTTTTTTCAAAATCATAAACAAAAGAGTAGGAAAGCCACAAGGAAAAAAAAATTTATAAACGCTAGTAGAAACTCGTAGAGCCGAAATTCCTTCCTGCTTACCAAGCCCACTCGTCCGTCGCTCTATATCATAAAATGTCCTACATAGGTCTTCTACTGTACAAAATATGCAAGAGTGGCGTACTGATTGTGCAGAAATTGCTGCTTAAGCTGCAGAGGGAGACTCCCAGTCAGAGACTTCCGAGCTCTCAGTCTCCGTTTTCTTGGCCTCGACCCATGGCCTGACAGGATTGCCCATCCAGCGGGTTCCAGCAGGGAGGTTCTCACCACGCATCACGAGTGAGGACGGGGCAATGGTAGTGCCAGCTCCGATGGTGGTGGCTGGGAGAGCGATAGCTCGAGGGCCAAGAGTGGCACCTGCCTCGAGGGTCACCGTGTCGAGACGCATAATTCTATCGTGAAACAAGTGAGTTTGCAGAACAGCACGGCGGTTGACAGTGGCACCGTCTCCAATCGCGCACAGTTCGGCCTCTGGAAGATGGTGGCTGTCAAGCCAGACACCGTGTCCAATCTTGGCGCCGAGAGTGCGCATCCACCAGACGAGGAGAGGAGTGCCGTAGAAAAATGCGATCATCCAGGGGACGGCCAGCGATTGAATAAACGTGTCAGCAAGCTCGTTGCGCCAGACGAATGAACTCCATAGAGGACGGTGCATTCCGCCCGTGATACGAGGGGTGAGAGCCCATTTAACGACCGTGGTGAGGAAGAGAGCGAAGAAGCCGGCGGTGAATAACATAGCAGGTCCAGCGAGGATTGCTTGCCAGTAACCATAGTAGTTGAGAATCCAGAGGTAGCCTGTTCCGATGGCAGTGACCAACATGCCGCTGATAAGCAATGGCGTAATTCTGCATAACTCAATGAAGCCTCTAAAAATAATGAGTCTGGTAGGAGGCTTAAAGGTAAGAGAGTCATCCACCTTGATATCTTGCTTTCGGGGAAGTGAAATAGCCGGGCGGCCGAGCCACGAGGACCCAGCTTCCATGTTGTGAGGAGCAGTACCAAGCACACCGACGAGAGAATCCTCAGGGACATGAACGCCAGGGTCAACAATACCGGAGTTACCAACAAATGCCTTCCTGCCAACAGATGAGGGACCGATTCGAATGTTACCACGACAGAGTTCAAAAGGTGATAGGACAACATCATCAGCGAGAAAGGCGCCGTCTTCCACCGTCAGAAGAGACGGTATGGCAATAATGGTCGAGGCCTCAACGTATTGTCCAATGCGAGCACCAAACAGCCGCAGCCAGGTGGGCGTAATCAAGCTTGCGTAAAGAGGAAACATAGTATTGCGCATCTGTATCATGATATAGTGGTTGGTCCAGGCGGCCCATGCGGCAGAGCTATGCCATGAGTAAGAGCCTGGCCGGAGGAAGATTCCTGCCAGTCGAACAAGGATGCCATTCAGCGCGATAGAGAGGAATATACCGAGAACGGTGCCGGGAAGAGTGAGCTTGATGAGGGTCAGGACCAAGTTGTTGAAATTGCTGTAGTCGCGGACCAGGATTGGTGTAAGACCCCATATGGGTGCAACAGGGATGATGGGCATGAAATCCAAAAAGAGCAGTGTCAGGGTATATCGAAGGTCAGAGAAGAATCGTCCCTGTTTCATGAAGGACTTTTCGTCGGCCGAAGGGGTAACGTCGGGGCCGCGGACGGTGCCTTCGACTACGGTACCGCCCTCGACAGTAGCGTAGGGTTCGATGACTGTGCCTGGCATCAAGGTTGATCGATGGCCCACAACAGCACCCTCGCCGACACTGATGAATCCAATGTGCAAGAAGTCACCGTCGAGCCACCAACCAAAGGTGTCAACCTCTGGTTCAATGGAACAGCCGTCACCGAAGCTAGCGAGGCCAGTGGCGGGAGGCAGACCGTGAAACTGAACGTCTCTGCCGACGTGGCATCCCAGCAAACGCGCATAGGGACGAATCCATTGCGTTCCGGCGATGGCAGCAATGTTTCCCATGGCAACAAGCCTCTCGGCTCCCCAGAGACGCAGATGAGTGCTGCCACCGCGCTGGTACGTACCAGGTTTGATGCCCCAGGTGAGCAAACGCGTGCCCAAGGCAGTGGTAATTAGACGACCGGGGAACGTCATAAACAGGGCCCAGAGTACAGCAATCAACCACCACGGAAGGGGATGCACACCGGCCCATGAGTCAGGGCCGAGACGCAAGGCAAAGAATTTCTTCATGGCGGAGACACCAGCCAGCCATCGTCCAGAGTTGAACGTGACTTCGCAAATCAGGATGCAGGCCTGAACAAACATGACCCATCGAGCAGTTGGCTTGACCATTCGGTCTCCTTGCTGCGTGCCAGCGAGGTCATCTACTCGCGCAGCCATTGCTGACAGGACGGGATACTCATAAATATCAGCGACAGAAAGGGTTGGAGCACGCTGTCGCAACTGGGAGACAAGCTGGGCGGCAGCCAAGCTGGTGCCACCGAGATCAAAGAAGTCAGAATCAGAAGTGGCGGGAACACCGATGACACGGCGCCATTGCTCAGCAAGCCAGGCGGTAGTCCCGTGAATGGGCTGGGCATCGACATGGGAGGAAGCAGGTGGTGGCCAGGGGAGAGCCTTTCGGTCGACTTTCCCGGATGTCCGCACTGGAAGGTCGTCGACAGTGACTAGCATAGGTACCAGGGTCGGGGGCAGCACACGGCGAAGGATCCCTCGATCATTAGCCTGAGGAGGGCCGTTGCGGACCACGTAACCCACGAGGACTTGGTTTCCGGTCTCACTGCGACGGACAGCGGCAGCAGCAGCGCTGACGCCAGGCAATGTCATGAGAGCAGCGTCAATCTCGCCAAGCTCAATACGTCGACCACCCAGCTTAATCTGCTCATCATTGCGACCGACAAAGAAAAGACCGTTCTTTTCGGCGCGGACCAAGTCACCACTCCGGTAGGCTCGCTCGCCATTAAAGCAAGCAGCAGGAGCAAACTTAACCTTGTCCTTCTTAGGATCAAGATAGCGCGCCATGCCAACACCGCCAATAACCAACTCTCCCTCCTCGCCCCATTTCACAGTGTTGCCCTCGGCGTCCACAACGGCGAGCTTCCAGCCGGCGAGCGGGAGTCCGATGGCCACCGGCTGTCCGGCGACGAGCGGGGCAGCACAAGCAACAACGGTCGCTTCGGTGGGGCCATACGTGTTCCACACGGAGTCAACAGTGCTGGCAAGTCGGGTTGCCAGCTCGGGGGGACAAGCTTCTCCGCCGAGGATGAGTAGCCGAAGTCCCTTGAGCGCGTCGGCGGGCCACATTGCGGCCAGTGTTGGCACAGTCGACACTACTGAAATCCTTTTCGCCGTGAGGAATGTGCCCAAGTCGGCGCCAGCTTTGACAAGTGAGCGCGGAGCAGGAACCAAGCAGGCACCATATCTCCACGCAAGCCACATTTCCTCACATGACGCATCGAAAGCTACTGAGAGTCCGGCGAGGACGCGGTCGCTGGGTCCGAGGGGCTTGTTGGGCAAGAAGATCCTGGATTCGGCGTCGACGAAGGCGGCTGCGCTGCGATGTGTAACAGCAACGCCCTTTGGTTTGCCCGTCGATCCAGAGGTGAAGATTATCCAAGCGTCATCTTCCAAACTAGGTTTTCTCTGCTCCCCCCCAATGGGTGGGTTGAAGTTTGTGAGAGTGGCATTGTCTGTGAAAACGGCAGTGACCGAGGCTTCTTCCCAAACAAGCTTAGCTCGTTCGTCGGGATCGTCCACGTCAACGGGGACATAGGCGGCACCAGCAGTAATAACTGCGAGAATACAAATGTAGAGCTCTAATGATCCTGAGGTGACTCGGACGCCAATGCGATCGCCAGCGCCGACTCCAGCTGCTCTAAGCTGCTCAACGCGCTTCGAAATTTGATCCGCGAGCTCAGAGTACGTCAATCTTTCTGCGCCATTATCAATCGCAAATGCTTTCGGGTGAGTGGCAGTAGTGGTGTCAAGAATGTCCACGAGGGTACGAGGAGCACCACACTCTTCGACCGGGTACATTGCCACGTTGGCTTGGGAGTGAGTTTGACTCATTTTGACTGTGTTTCAAGAGATTCAAAGCATCTAAAACATCTAGAAGCGCTCAACAGGTAGCTTTTGACCGACCAATCAACGCTGCTGAGTCGAGCCGTTGCTATTAGACGGCACGGTAAGGGGGAGGATGGTTCTTTGTAAAGCTCCTTTCGGATGAGGGTCAAGGAGGCTAAAAGACGATCATCCAAACCACCCAAGCCTCAATGAGAGTCGCTGAGACTCTTGGTGCTCGTGAATTGGGGAAGTGGAGGTGTTTAAAGGCATGAAGGGGGATAGATGAATATACAGACCGACAATCTCGAGACAAGCTACTCCACGTGGAAGTAGAAAGCTTGAGAAAGTTGTGGGCTACGATAGCAATAAAGTCGAGCGTGTCTCAAGCCACTATATACTTCCAGGCCCGTGACTTTACAATGGGAAAGCTGACACAGGGGTAAAAGAAACTGGGCCAGGATGATCGGATAGATTGAAGTCCAAAGTTGTAGTGCCTCGTCATCGGACGACATCTTACTATCTGCTTATTCTCACGGGCAGGTCTTCACGGTGAACAGATTCCATCAATGAATGTCATGCTGACAGAACAGCTCTGGAAACCAGCTCGCATGATACTACTCAGCCTGGGAAGGTGTCGGATTTCACCAACGACAATGATAGCTGGAATCCCGTCCAATGGGTTACATCGCCGGGCACCCACCCCACATATGCAAATGCAATTGCAAATCTTCATGTATGACAAGAATGAAGACAAGCTCCGGTTAGTGGGTTCGTCTAACCTGCGCTGCAGTAGCAAGGTACCCTCCAAAAAAAAAAAAACCAATTATGTGGGAAGAAGCCAACGATGAGAAATCAGAGAAAGAGACAGATGGACATGGGCCATGGCGTGTAAGTATGTGGTGTGTGGTGCATGTATGCGTGTGTGTGTACGTGTGTACGCGTGTCCGAGTGAGTACCTGCAACATGCATATACGCGAGAGAGTGTGTGGGAAAAGTCATTGCGTCAGTGAGTCAGCGATCACCGTTGCTCTCAGTCGAAATATTATTCCGATAGACTAAGCAGAAAAGCGAGAATTCGAGACTCGAAACATATCGAGATCACTCGACTGCCTTACCTGCGCACCTGGGGAGCAGAGTCCCTTCGCTGTGAGTCTAATAAGCCATGGCGTAAACAAACATGGGAAAATGTCCAGAAGCGAAAACGGACGCCACAAGCAGCGGCAGTGGTTCTTAACTGAAGCAAAAACGCCCATCTTTGGTCATTGTGAGCTCAAAAAGTGAGCCCACTACTTGTGGATGGAACTTTATATCCATCTTTTTAAGCTCAATTTTCTTTTCTTTTCTTTTTTTTTATATTTTTCTAGTACTTGTAAGGTGTATGTCTCTCCTAGATCTGGTGTGAATTTGTGCTTAGATCGTAGCCAGGTCGTACACTCGTACAGCGCCGAGCAGTGCCATTGGATTAGCTTATGCCGTCCAAATTGACAGAGCGAAGACCGTGAGCTACTCAGTTCGATGCGAAATGGTGTCCGCAAAGGATTGCGACGGGAGGGTGTGTACGCAGGACACGAAAAGCTACATCAGCCGCTTGATTTAATCATCACCCTGTCCAGCATCAGGGGTCTCTCGCTTGAAAGCAAGGAGGGGGGTGTACATGAGCATGCGCTGGGTTCCCGATTGGAACCGGGAGAAGAATTTTTGGTATTCCAACATGGGCCAACGGGCGCACAAGCGCAGGCGAGCGCTCAAGAAAATAAATCATCGGCGGAATAATACCGACTAAAAGAGAGTAACAGTAAGCATATGACACAACGACGTTGCGAAGTGACAAATCGGGACGGCAGAAACGAGCTAGGGGAAGCCAGGAACAATTCGCGCTAACAAGCCAGACAGGCTACATCACGATGTCACAAGCACAAACCTCTGTCTACTCCACAGAGGTTAGCGCCATGATTATAGCGAATCGGGGGGAGGGGACGAATTCGAAGCCGGCTGGCATCTGGATTCTGGAGGCCTCGAGAGGGAATTTTTTGACTAGGCTGGCTTATGGTCCTAGCTCCTCTGCCGGGTCTGGAGGGGAAACCCGTTCCCGCCGCAAGACCCAGAGAGGGGCAAGCGAAAGATTTGTAATGCCGTAAGACAAGAAACCAGTTTGGCAACACAATAGTTAGGGGCTGACTTCATGGCTCATGATGGCGTTATTAGGTCCACCCTTTGTTATCTGGGATGGGCCGATGGGCCAGTGGCTTGTGGGTCTGGCAGACGAGCCGCGCATGGCTGGGACTCGGATCCGGAGAAGATGGCGTCGACGGATACATCGATGGACTGAGCGTTCTTTAGTGAGCGGACAGTTATGGTTAGGGAGAGTGCAGAGTGCACGCGCGTCATGTATGTAGGGATTCGATAGGTGGGGACTAAGGGTACAGTAAGAACAGAGTCAAGGATGCAGGAGTGTTGTACGTGTACGAGAGGCTGCCATCTGAATCGGGAATCGGGGATTGGGGATCTTGATTACGTGTGATGCCAGGGTGGTAGTGGTGGCGCCTGCTTGAGCATAAATAACGCCGGAAAGATTGAGATGAATTAACAGAATCAGAGACAGGCTTACTGGTGAAGGAGAAACCATGTATGAAGGAAATGAAGAGACGTATACGGAGCAGAGGAAAAAAAAAGGAAAAAAAAAAAAAAAAGAGGAGGAGGAAAGGAAGGAAAGAATGTCAGACTAGCACAAACTAAGTGGTACTTGCGGATGGCGGAGGTTTAGGCCGAAGAGCCCAACTCGGCTAATAGAGTCGCAGAACGAATCTGGCAGTTGGTGCGCTAGCTGGGGCTGGCTGGGGCTGGCTGGGGCTTGGGGCTGGCTTGGCTCGGCTTAGCTTGCAAGGGGGACGAAGGCCGCCTGCCTGGCAAGGCAAACAGAGCAATTTGTGTACTAGGTAGTCAATGGCAACAGGCAGGCGCAAGCGGAGGCAGGAGCTAATGCAATGATAGATCTTGGCAGACTTGCCAGGAACCGGCACCTAGCTGAGAGCAGCAGCCACTTCGGGAGCCAGGAAACGGAAGGAGGCAGGAGTCACAGCCAGAGTTGCGGAAAGAACCACGCCTGGTGACCTTGGCCACAACGCAGGCAAGGAGACAGGTTAGCGGAGCGACTGACCAGGAACACTGGCGTAGCGCTGGCTGATTACGCGTGAAGTTTGCAAAACGAGGAGAAAGCAGAGACCAGACAGCCAAGCGAGCTGAAGAAAGCGGAAAAATAGACGGTTGGCAAGAGCGGGCGCAAGTGCTACCACGGGGACTATTTTTTTTTTTTTAGCACCCGCGCTGTTGTGAAAACGAAATGAGATGCGGGACATGCGGGACTGACTATCAATCACGGAATCTGTCCCCCCACGTGACACGCTAGGTCCAATTGAATCTGCTACAACTGCGTCTGCTGCCAACTCCACTGCTGTTCAGCCATCCCTTAGCGACCACTTAGCAACCTTGACCTTGCTCTAAGTCGTCACGCAAGGGCGATGGATGCTACGATGCACTTATCTCATGGTTATGACAAAAATGAAGAGTTGAAACCCCAACGGCTGCGGCATTGGTGAGAGACCCAGGCGGTGACAAGCGGTGGCATGAGGGCATGAGCCATGTTTTATGGCGTCAATGCTATCATTGAAAGGCCAGGTCCATGTTACTGGACGAGAGCATCACGGCAATTGCGGCAGAGCGGCAGGCAGGAGGAGTCGAACGCCAAGCCAGTATCTCCGGGCAGCGCGAGTTTATTGATTTCGAGCCAAGTTGGGTTGGCGAACTACTATGACAACCCACTATAACAGCATTCCCAGGAGCGAAAGCAGCCTACGGCCAAGGCAGTCATCGGACCGAGAGGCACTGCACTGGGGAGTCGAAACAGTGTCGTTGAATGGACCATGGCGGTCGTTGGCGTCAGTTGTCTGCATTTTTGTGATTCCATCCATACCGAGCGAGGCTGACTGTTCTTGACGTTATAGGCCCAAATCTAGGTTGAGTAGATGGGCAAGGGTTCTCAATCTCGATCCCGAATCTGGATGAAAGAGCATGAATGGTTACATTAGTTGCGGACGATGAATGATGCCATGCATCAATTGGTGCGCATCGCCAGTGCCCGTATGTAGCTCAACAGGCAATCCATCAATCTTGCGTCGCATGTCATCACTGAGCCGTCACAGCGAGGAAATGTCTTGGCTGGCGTCATCTTATTCCGATTTGGATATTATGTCAACAAAGCTGCATGCGTGTAACATTGCTGCAACAAGGCCCATCTATCTCCCCACCCACTTATAGTGCTAACAGATTTGTCACAGCGCTCGAGTGCCACGCACAGCACTTTTCTTAATGAGACATTGCGCCATAATAATCTATTCTCTTTGGTAATTTCCAACTCTTTTGTTTGCTGGGGTACCACCTTTCCCTCCACCGGCCACTGCGGGGATGAGCTATCCAGCCACGTAAGACAGTGAAACAATTTCCCTATGTTGCCATGTCGCTCCGACAAGACAAAGTGAGATGAGCTCAAAACTCAGAGGCACGTGTCTTTAACCTACGTTCTTGACCTGGTATTTCCTTTCTTGCTTAAGCGGTCCAAGAGTTCGTGTCGTACGGACTACACTGAGGGGTTGTATGTAGGGTTAGCCCAACATCCTCAACCTGCCCTTGCCATGCACTTGGGCATCTCGAACCGGCGGAAACGAATGCTGCGGCGACATTGGACTATTCCACATTCAATGCTACACTTTGAAAAGAAAGCAGCCACTTTTTTCTTCACCGGCGTGACGCTTTCTCTCGGAGAAAGCAAAAGGAAATTCGCGATTCGACTCGGACCATAAAGCAAGGGCTGCCTGCATTAGTTAAGGGTCTTTCTTATAAAGCCTCTAATCCTCGAGCGCGAGATAAGCAGCACCAGCCACAGACAGATTATAGGGAGATCTATGCAGATCATGAGAGGCACTAGTTACTTCAAGCAGGAGGGCTACAACCCTCCGGGTTTACCCAGCGGCGCCACGTAACCTGCGAGGCACACGTAACAACCCGCGAGAGTCCAATATTAAAAGGTCAACGAGGGGTTTGGAGTTGCAATGAGGCTGAAAACCGGACGGAAAACCGACTGCTAACTGCCGGCTGGAGAGGTAATCGAAACTATATTTAGGACCTAATACCGAGCCTAGGCCGTGCACACATTCTGCACACATTCGGCACACAGTCGTGGGAAGGCCATGCGTTGTTCTGCACCTCGCGGTCTGATAGTGGGCCGCCTATCTCGACTCCAATTCAAGTCAAAACGTAGGTAGGTTTTCATTCGAGAGAACATTTCATTGAATTTGTACCAGATGTTGAGACAAACCTTCGATTATCACTCACGACTTTCGTCGAATCAAGGTCTTCATCAATCACGGCGCTCGAACTGTTATTGGAGTCTCAGGGCCGCGTCCTCTCACGCAATCCCCTGTTCAAAATGCGTGCAACTATTACTTTTTCGACTTCTGCTGCACGCTGAAGAAGATCCGGACTGCACGTCCCTAGGCACCTTTCCGCATCAACCTGGATTAGCGACCAAGTTTTTTTTCCCTAATGTCAAGACGGCTTAGCATTATCATGCAGAGGTCTATGACTATGTTTAGTCTGTCTTGTCAGAGCTTAAGCTAACAAGGCCGTGACTGTGACCAGGAACCGGCTTGGCGCGCGTAGAAGGTGGGCCAATCAGGTCCAGGTCCAGCGCGGCGGAAAGGCACTTCAATCTACGCGGCACCTGGCTCCTCCGAGCGCTCACTTTGATGTATCATCGGTCCAATATCAATATCAACCCGTTCGTCTCGTTCTTTCATCAAGTTGCATCCAATGGTAGCCAATGATGAGCAATAATTAATCCTGGCCCAGTCATAGCCAAACTCGGATTATCTTTTTCTTCATGGACTACTCCGTACTCGACTATCACATTACAAATAAATACCAGAACTGCACTCCGTAAAGTCCAGCTATCTCCGGCTTTGCTCGTCCACACCCCCAGGGGTAGAAAAACAAGTGGAGACGAGCATCCGGACCCGGACGCTAGTCACGCCACGCCATCTCATGCAATATTAAGAATTGAAAGACGGGGCTGGGTCGGCTGAGACTTGTCTGTGAAGCCAGGCTGCTGTTTAGCTCCGAATCTGGATGCAGTAATGTCACGGGACGGCTCGATACGGCGCAGGCCTCTTATTTCCATGGGGGGGGGGGGGGATATTCTCTTTCTTGATCCTGCTCGTTCGTGACTAGGCTCAAATCGTCCATGGCGTCGCCGATGAAAGCTGACAGAGTTGAAGGGAAATACGGAGTGCAGTAATGATATATTGAACGCTAGGCATTATACGGTAGCATCAACTCGCGCCGCCCTCGGACACACTTACGTGTATTCGCAATCACGAAGACGCAAATTCGTGACGCCATCACCTTACGTCAGCTAATTTCCCGGATCGCATTGATCGGCGGCGGCGGCGTATTTCAACGAGAACATACAAACCAGAGTCCCCAATCTATATTGGCAAAACCCCGTTGCACCCGGTCCTGTTTTGTCACCTTTTGGGCCCAGCTTCTGTCATGGAAGCTTCTACAGCCATTTGCTCGCGTCGACCTCGAGCCTTAGTCTATCGAGGTCCTGCTGGCCACGACGACCTGTCAAAAGCAGTAGCACAGCTCCTTGAGTCGTCACCCCGGCATTTCGAGGTTCAGTATGCCGGCCCAAATGAAGCTGTTGATGTTACGAAAGAGAGCTTGAGTTCTGTGGATCTCTACGCCCAGCCTGGCGGGCCCGGTAAGTTCTTCCCTCGAACCTCTTTCCTTACAAGTCGAAACCTTGTTCCACCACGTCCATACTATGCATTTGGTTCATCGACTTTTGCTCATGTGGGGGGGTATGTATGAAAAAGAAAGTAACAAAGTTGTATTCTGCCCCATGTTGCTTTATCAGCCTTGCGCCTGGTGGCTTGCTTACTATCATCTGACTGCGTTGGCAAGAGCTCCAGACCAGTTTGGGTTTCTTGCCGCTCTTCTCCAGCAACCCTGCAGACTAGCTGCGTGTTAGCAATACCCTTGTGGCTTTGTTCAACCCTTTCTTCCAAGTCACTGCTAACATCGGATTGTTCCGTTTCCGTTTTCGACTGCAGACCTAAAGTATGCTTGGGCCCAGACCAAGTCCTACGCCCCTGCTGTCCGAGAATTCGTTTCCCGTGGCGGTCGTTACCTTGGCTTCTGCCTAGGGGCATACCTAGCTGGACACTCACCTGGGTTCGGACTGCTTCCTCGTGGCGCGGACACAGACTCCGAGTGCGACCAGAAAGGAGCTCAGGTCAAGCATGACAAAGACACTATCATACAGGTTGACTGGAACTTCTCCACCGGCCCCAATGCAGGAACAATTCTGCAGAATCAATGGGTCTTCTTCCAAGAGGGTGCTGTGATCAAGGGCTTCAATGACACCGATGAGTCTATTGTTCTCGCGCGTTATTCCAAAAGCGGACGCGTAGCCTCCTCGTTGAACAAGTATGGCGAGGGCTGGGTTGGCCTCATAGGTCCCCATCCCGAGGCTACGCAGGATTGGTGTAAGTAGCCAGGTCCAACTCTTTGTTCAATTTGTCAATTCCAACTGCCATCCGCATTTCTTTTATCGATCATGCATGCAATAAGAGTTCTGACGGCGACTCATCTTGTGCAGTCTCCTCGTACAACATCAAAAGTCCTCACGGGCTGAGATTCGAGATCGGGTACGATCTTATCGAGGCTACTATGACAGGCGGGCAGGGTGTTAAGAAACGCCCTTGTGACGACTGGCCGGCCAGCACACACCGCGGCAAAAAGTTCCACAATCCACTCGATAAGCTTTTTGGTAAGAACTAGTTTGTCTTAACCTGGTTTTTTATTCATGGTTGAGTTAATCGATGCAAAAGTATGTTTCAGGGGTATTTCTGAATAGAATGTAGGTCGTATTAGATGATAGACAATTTATTGCAGTCAAGGATGGTATCTTGTCCGGTAATGACCTAAGTTGTCTTCTGTGCTAAGAACGACATACATGTAACCATATTAGCTCAGGCAGTTATGGCAGGCAATCTCGCATGCCATGTTTATTTGTACTCGAACATGAAGACTCAGCATTCATGGTGACTTTCATTGAGCTACGTGCATTCTATCTGTCTACGCATCGTAGACACTTCTCATTTGATTTATGAAGCAGCAATACACCTCACGGGTACGCAAGCCGTAATCATACCATCCTATGAGAGACCCTTCTCTTACCCCAGATGTCTCTACTATGTGAAACATTGGCATGTGCGCTTAAAGCCGTTATGTCTTGTGTACCAGCTCACCGGCAGAGCCACCACAACCACCTCATGTCTTACACGCAGCCTCGCCACATGCCGCGAGGCACCATCTCTCGCATCTCCTGGCCACAGAAAGGGGTACGCCGATTCTCTGCATATCTAATTGTAAAGAGAACATTCGAAATTTTTTTTCCATATGAGTAATATTGCAGGCTGGTTGACTAGTAGTAGGCCGTCACTTCCCTTATGTTCCGGACATGCTCCGAGTGGCCCTTTTTTCAACATTTTCCGGCCATCTCATCCACATAACACCTAGGGAACTTATTCCATAGGCGACTAGAGAAACAGATGAATATTTTCCGTTCAGAGTTCTCTTCTGGATCCTGGTTGGGCATGGTAAAGTAGAATATGGATATCTCGTATGCACAAGATGGATTCCTTTTTTCCCGACTACGGACACCAACCTACCTCATGCCAAGGACCCCATTGCTTCTTGGTCAAGAAAGGTACTCGTAGTGACATCTTGTTTCGGGGACCAGCCGGCCTGTGATGGGTTCATCGGATTGGTAACCTTTTGTTTCTCCGTCTCCCGCTTTGCACGGGCCTGTTCTTTTTTCCATTCCACGTGCTGGGCAGCCGGTGTTCTCCCAATAGATAGAAATGCGACCTCGATCCCGGCTCATACATTACATGACATATGCCGTACGAGGACCTCTCTACCTAGTATCACACACCTTACGTGACGCAGGACAACATGTTCCGCTCCTTTTTCATGCATATTCCCACGAGGTTGCATCCCGGAGCTAAGCTACCAGAGCCGAATATTACTGCTGCCTTTGTGGCGTTTTTTTTTTTTTTTTTTTTTTTTGTAACTGTATCGCAGGGTCCTTGGAAAACTGAATACATGGAAGCCTAAAAAGTTCACTCGGTAAGCCCGATCAGGTATGCATCGCGTCTGCTGTGAAATGTGTGAGTAAAGCTGCATGTACACCCCCCAACCCTCCATTTTCCCCCGGCTGTCTTCTTCTACTTCTATGTCACCCCTTATGTTTTCTGACGCAGATCAACGCTAGGACAGGGGAATATAGCCAATCGAAAAGTTTTTTTTTATTTTTATTTTTACTTTTTTTTTTTTTCACAAAAACGCCATTTGGCTGGTAGTGCTTATTCGGCGATTGTCAACAGAGTCGGTGTGTGGAAAAAGGTGAGATGCCGCATGGGGAATCTAGTCCGTTTTGGGGAACGGTAGTAACTATTTTGGGAGCTTATGGCTACTATGCCTTAAAACGTTTCATCACATTTTGTGTAACGTGTTTGTCTGTGTGCCGAAGTGGCCACATTGTGCGTTATAGAAGAATCACGAGTCGCAAAGAATTTGCCAAACGCCCCCAACTTGGACGAATATTCCGCGCGATGAAACCCCCCCCTCCCCTTCTCCCCCCTCCCCTTCTCGATGAGTCTCTATTATAGTTACGGCATGTCCGTGCGTCGATCGCCATCTTCCTCCGGAAAATTTGTAAGCTTATGTTATGCGGTCTTGTCGACGAATAGCACCCCCTGTCTTGCAAGGATGGTACTTAGTTTAGACGACGGATTCGCTGGTTCCGAGAGATTATTGGGGGCTTGAGCGTAATTAACCACCTTATTTCAGGCTGCCGGGCTGTTTTGGCGGCATCAATCGACCACGGCAGATGCTATCGGGGCGTACCCTTTTTTGACAGCCATGGCGCAAGTGGTTTCCAACACAGATGTAAGCCAATTACATTGGGACTTTCGAGTCGGTATGTACATTTACGAAAATCCAATACATGGAGATTAACTGCAGGACCGCGCTGACGCAGCATCTCCACCAGATCGAGGTGCCTTGTGCTTATTCCCAGTTGTGGGTAGAGTACATCTCTGTGATGCGACGTTGTGACTGGTGAAGAGAGGCGTTGCATATTTCCTTCTTTGGAATCATTTGGAGTCCTGCAAAACGCCTTGCTCCTGGGTTTCTGCCCCCCCCCCCCCCCCCCCCTAACTCTCCCAGAGCGCCCATTCATCGTCCCATTCGTCGTCGTACGATGTTGGGGCCGGGGCCTGTCTTGGAAAACACGAGGTGAGGCTGACATCCACAACTGCGGTAACATTGGGCGCACAGGTACCTTGCTCGTGATCTGACCGGTCTTTTTGGGTACCCGGTTTGAGAATAAAGCATAAAGCTATGCTTAGTATCTTTTTGAGGGAATTTTACCAATTTCAATATTAGGCGATCGCTAATAGTGCTAGTGTAAGAAAGTGGATTATACCACTATTGCTATGTTTTTAGGAGCAGCGGCCGTATATGAGATCTGGCAAGGTAATCATTTAACCTGAACACTGCAAAAAGATTAAAACTTTGCCTCATGACATCAAATTCAGTTCATAGCTACCGCATCTACGGCTGTAAATCCTATAGAATGTATATATTCTTACATAAAACGTTAGGCTAATAGCAAACGTTCTATAAATCACTCATGGAAGCAGGTACACGGAGCTATTGGGAGTCTTGGGAACATGGTGAATGTTAGCATTCCCCGCGGCTGTGGATGTCTTCAACTTAAGTAAAAGTGCCTTAGTATTTGATAGCGCTGAAGAATGGCTTTCTAGCATCACCGCTGCTTTGAAAACAGCTTCATGATTTCATCACAGGACTCGAACATTCCCTGTGCTTTCGTTGCCACAGGGGGCACTTTGGATGAGGAAATTTGTTCCAGCTGACTCCTTCTACCAGGTACAAGCATTGACAGTTTATGCACAGGTTCTCCGTCTTCAAACTACCAAATTCAAGCAAAATGCCTTCTTGGGGCTCGCTGTGAGTTTCTTTGACGAGCTTGTCTACCAGTTATTACAGGATGCCCATGAGCGGGATAACCCGGATCATTGCCTACAAGCTTGGAGGGAACTCTTACACTAGAGCTTGCGCTTTCACGGTCGCTACAGAAGCAGATTTCGACCTGAGGAAATTCTACACAGCTGCTACTTCATGAAGATCAGGGCGATATATGGCGACAGCATCCCAATGGTCAGAAGCTGCTTTTGATCATAGAAAGTATTGTTAGACAGCTGAACGGTGATCATCTAAGCGCCTTTCACTCGTATCACCCCCTTCGTCCGATTCCAACGCGTCTTGGACACAAGTAGTTGAATATCTGCGCACGATGATATCTTCGCACTCAAACACGGGGACACATTGGCTACGACTGAGCTAAAAGAGGCACTCGACGAGACAGCCCACAAGCTCTTCTAGCAGAGTTTTCACAGGCCATATTGAAGATAAGAGGTCAGGTGCCAATACTAGCATAGCAAACATCGTTCTGTTCCATGCTGAGTGCCAGTTAAATGCGTCCAGACTTGAGAGTTCTCGTCCGGCTATGCTCCCTATACTCCTTTGCAGATTACACTGTCCGTGAGCGACATTATCCCTTGACCCTTATTCTGGTCCTCCTAAATATGGTACGCCTTCAAGGCATCGTTATTCAATGTCACGAGTGCGACCCCCAGATTCCGCCACGTGTTGCGTAGGTTCCAACACTACGTGGAGGATCTGAAACTGGACATATAACGCAGCATTTCTTCCAATTATATCTTAGATTCCAAGGGGAGGTTTTTAGGACAAACTATTCGATCTGAACAATTGTAAATATCTGTGACGGGGCGAGCACCGAGTCCATTAGATCTCTGTTCGACAGAATATCCTTTGCTGGCGCTTAATTTAGAAGTGTGTATTAAGGACTAAGTATGCAGAAAGGTCCTGGCTACTAAAGGGGCTAGTTTGCAGAGAAAAACCTAGGAAGATGTAGTAAGAAGCTGAAAGCATTGTGTTTAATAAGTCTACTAAATGTAATGCATTTACGACTCTTAACGAGTGGAAGATAAAGATGAGTGATTATTCAGCTAAGGCTTATTTCTAATTTTATTTATAACTCTTCTCTCTTTTGAAGAACCTAGTAGACTTTTTAATTAGTTGCTTAGAGAAATAGCTACATTTGGGGCAATATATTTCTCTAAAAAGAAAGTTAAGGGAGAAGGTTCGACTACACGAGCTCTGCTTGAAATGCAACCAGGCAGATTGCATTCACTCAAGGCATTTCGTTCTCTGCATCCCCATGGAGTATTAGTTGCAGAACACTGCGCAGAGCTACACTGTTGCGAAGTATGGACACATGACGTATACTTCACGTTCCACAAGTTGGATCACATCTGTAACGTTGTTCTCGCGCTTGGATAGGAGGTATTCACCACATGACAAACGTTTCCGTAAGAGCCGCTTAACTATGACCCTTTGCGATGTGTCTATCGTGGTTAAAGGTTGAGCTGACATGTTAGCGGCATGTCCTCCGGGCGAGGGATGGAAGCTATGACGAGGTTGAGCCAGGCAGAAAAATTTAATTACATATCAAGCATGAGCCTGTTACTAGGACGTACGCTTACCACATCATGCGATCTAGTTCACATTCCACTACAACAATATTCGGCGTGGACAATGGAAAAGGAATTATGCCGTCGAAATGGTATATAACGAGAAAAAGAGACGCTCCAAGAAGCCGTCTCCAACTTTTCACCAAGGATTCCATCAGGCTGATATAGGGTCTGTTTCTGTCGAGTCAAACATCAGTACATTAAGTATGGTTCCCTCCTATGCGGCCACTTTCCCTCGCAACACATGTTATTTTAGGCACTTCGTCACCGTTTTCGCGTAATTCTGACCCAAACCTCTTAAGAAATCGCAGCAAAAAGACCCACGACTCCACCAGCACCTAAAAGCAGAGCCCGAACAAGGTTCAGCTTGCCGAACTTGCCAAGTAACTCCCGCACCTCGGCGTCTTCTGCAGCGGAAGACGGCCGCAGCGTCACTTCCTGGGGACCGCTCAAATCGGTAAACTCGTCGCCTTCACCCTTTCCAGCAACAGAATCACCGGCACTCCGCTGACCCGGTGCCGCGTCATTAGCCCTGGCAGCTTTCTCGCTTCTATAGCCACCAAGCTGCTCGTTCCTCTTGATCAAGGCAAAGTTGGTAGGAATCATGGCCAACTTGGTAAATGGACCGATACTGAACGCAAGTGCTGCTGCGACTAAAAACGTGTTAATCTTGACGGTATTAGCTCGGAAGTGCGATAGTCGAATCATGTCTTGCAGCGGCGCTCCGGTGGGAGATGAAGCTTTCCAGGCACTGATGAGGAAGCCTGCGCTGGATGCCAGAGCAGCAGTTGGGAAAATATGAGAGCCCCGGCTGAAAAGCCAGCGTACTGATGGCAGGGATCTCGAAGCAGGTTGGGCTTGGAGCTCTGGGACGTCGAAGAAAGTCAAGGTAGCTATGCCGCCGGATGCGACGAGCGCCGTTGAGGAAGAAAGGATCTGGATCACGGTTGCAGCCGTTGCCATGGTTTACGAAGAATGATTAAGAGCGGTATGGATAGATTATTTGGAACTTTGAGGAGAAAGGCATGGGGCGAGATATTCGAATTAAGCATAGTGTACAGATATGAATCGCGCTGAATTGGGCGACTCTATAGATCATGTGTTGCTTGGCAGATGTGCGCGTCATTACGGATGCTGACTGACGTGGTGGCAACAAAGACACCGACGTCAGCGCTGGGAATTGAGCTGCTGGTGAATCTGGCCTCGGGCTTGCTCGCACAAGGCAATTTAATGGCGATAGTTGTTGAAGCGTGAGGCTGGTTCCTGTTGTCAAAGTGAACATACGCTGCAATTTGGAGTTGGAGTCGTAAACTGCATGTTGCTTGGAGAGTTGTCTAAGATTACTGTTGACTAATGATCCTGCTTTATAATAGAGAATGTGCCAACGCAAATCACCAATATTCCAAGAGTACACGGTTTCGTGGTCTAGTTGGTCATGATTTCTCGCTAACACCGAGAAGGTCCCCGGTTCGAGCCCGGGCGAAACCACGCTTTTTTTTGCTATGTGTTTGTCTTTTCATGCGGTGGTTTGCTCGCCCTTCATTTTTTTTTTTTTTTATAATTCAATTTATTCCATACGGAACTCGAGGGTGTGAGCCCACTCATGAACATGAGACTGAGGGAAGTATATCAACGATATAGGGACTTGATGAGCTTTTGCTTCATAAATACAATAGGCAGTTGGCATTTTCTGTTCTTTAATCATCGAAGCAGGTCGAGCAGCCTTAGCCTGGCCCTTTCTCCTGCCTGTTCCCTTTTTTCCTTCCCGTGCCCTTGCCCTGGGCGCCTCCAAGATAAACTTCCTCAAGATCGCGCTCTTCGATCTCTTCGGCATCACCCTCTTGGAGAGAGATCTCTTGTTGTTACCTCGAACTGCAGCAGCTGTGCCGTTCGCCTTCTTGCCCTTGCTCTTGCGCTTCGCACCCTGGTAATGAGGCTTGAACGGAGTTAGCTCTCGTCTGTAGTACATACTTCAACTGCTCACCTCTCGGGCTTCAACGCTACCGGACGCAGAGATTGCCCAGAACTGGCGCCGCCATGACGACAAATGGTGCCTGAATCGTTAGCATACACTCTCGTTGAGTGCTTCAATAAGGGTAGTCGCGTCAAGCGATGTGATTGCAGAAAGGATGATGAGAATGGACACTGGGATGAGATGAGATGAGATGAGATGCAGAGTTGTTTGAAGTAAGTCAATGTTTCGCAGGTTACTAGCCCTGACTACAAGCCTGGCCCTTTAGCCTCGAAGAAATGTTTGGTAATCGGCTACAACAACCTTTGCATCGAAGATGTCGCACATGAGCAGTTTGTTTGGGAATCCGCCTGTTGTCGTAGACGGCGATGACCGGTGTCAACACAAGACCATTTCAAGTGGCACGCGTTCAACCAGGGTCCTTGCCATTATCATCAAGAACAAATTTATCAAAATTCCCACCAAGACTAGTTTCCAACGCCACAGCTATTTTTACTTTGGACTTAATACATTGGGTACGGCCCAGAAGTCGATCGGGCATGGGACCACATCACCTATGATGTGGGCGACCAGGTGATTATGCGAGAGGAGCTCGATCGTCTGGGGGGCTCGACACCAATTCCCTCAAGATACAGGACCCCAGGACCGGCGAAGAGGGCTACCGTGTCGGTATGCAAGTGTTCCACCAGCTACACTGCCCCAACCCCTTACGGCAACATAGCTACAAGGTCGAGTACTATGCGCACAACGGTGGCGTCATTGAGGTTATACCTGCCGATTTGCGAGGACATCTAGGTACGCCATGTTTCTTTCAAAGCAAGATGTGAGGTGTAGGGGCTGATATCGAGCTTAGACCATTGTATCGAGATCCTTCGGGTCAGTCTCGTTTGTGAAAGCGATGTTAGGATCTTTCCATTCAAGTACTACAACAGATTTGAGGGACACTGGTCCGACTTCAGCACACTGCATACGTGTCGTATCTTTAATGCCATTTGAGATTGGGCGTTTGAGAATGCTGTCGTATTCGGTGACGAGGAATGATACGGCATAGGATTGAAGCAAAGTGCTGGAAGATGGCGTCTCAGTTGGGTAGCGGACTCCGTTGTCGCGTTGACGGCCGGCGCTATTTGCGGCGGGTATAGTTCGTTTCGGGTAGCGGCTGCATTCCTGTCCTTTCACATCCATTGAGATTGGGCACTTCAGGAATCTGGACAAGAATAGTAGGAGTTGGGGAATTGTTCCACAAGATCATGGCAACTTAAACCAACTATGCAAGCTGTTTTGGTACTACAAGCTGCTGAGCTACCTGAGAGTCAACACAGGATAAACACAAGGTTATCAACATTAAAAATATACAATAGGCAACTCGCTGCCGTGGTAAAAGGTAGAACAGGTTTGGAAAATGACATGAATTCTGGCACATGACATGTGGCTTTTGTGTGGATATGCAAGCGATACCCTTGGCCTAGTAATTGCTATTGTTTTGGCCATTATTAACGGCAATTAGGAGTTGGAAGCCACGTACATCATGGCTTGATGAACGGCAACCTGGCAAGTTACCATCTTTATTACTACGCTGAGGTTATCGCTTGTGTATCCATCCATCAGCCAATTCCACCAAATCCAACTCCAAGCTGGCCCGGATAAATCAAACGGCCAAGGTATGCAAAATGTTCCAAAACGCCATCCAATATCTCTCCCCGTATCCCCGTATGCATTGAGTAAACTGCCTAGACAGCAGCCATCTGGATCTTCCTGCCCTTGACCGAATTCCACGGCACAAATGCGGCGCCGATAATGGACAAAGCTCCCAAGACAGCAGCGAGGTAAAACGTGGCAGTGACAGCTCGATTGTACGCCTCCAAGAGCACCGGCAGATATTTCGCGGAAACCAACGTCTGCAACTCGGTCGCCCCGATACTGACCACCCTGCTTGGGTCGAGGCCAGGGATATGCGCGTCCGCGACGCTGGAGACAAGCTTGTTCTGGAAGATGTTTTGCGCGACGCAGACGAACAGAGCACCACCGAGGATCTCCGTGAAGAGGATGATGGCCGCGCCAATGGCCACGTCGGCGCCTTGGAGAGATGCCTGGACGGCCACCATGGTCTGCTGCATTCCGGCGCCGACGCCGATGCCAAAGAGGATCTGGTAGCCGATCCAGTGCGCGGCGCTGCTGTCGACCTTGAAAGTCGAGAGCAGGCCTGCGCCGACGGGCATGAGGACGCTCGAGAGAATCATGAAGGGCGCGTAGTATCCGCTGGTTGAGACGAGGCCACCGGATAAGATGGAGAACAAGGTGAGTGACAGGAGCAAGGGCAGATTCTTGATGCCGGAATCAATAGCAGACGAACCCTGGATGACTTGGAACCAGATGGGAAGCTATGCAATACACACAAGTCGGTCAGTTCGAAATAGGAGTCCCTCAGGAGACATTTCAACCATAGAACAGATACATACATAGTAAATCGCGACGAAGAAAGCGCCGCCAAGGCACACAGCAAGATGGGCGCAAGTCCACACCGTCCGGTTGAGAAAGACCCTCGGAGGCA
>JFHB01000290.1:0-28958 GCA_000729835.1 Atkinsonella hypoxylon
AATTTAGTGCTACTTATTCTTATATAAAGCTTCCTTAGTATAGAAAGTTGTCTTTATAGGCTTATAGTATTTTAGGTTAATTGTTTTAACTACTATATTATAAAATAGTATTGTTCTTAAGTTAAGGAATTTAGTAGAAAAATATTAAACTATTAGAAGCTTAGTAAGAAAAAGAGAGAGATATTAGATTAAATCTTTAATAAAATTAATATTTCTAATTATTACTTAATATATATTCTACTAAAAGCTATTCTTAAGAGAGACTTTACTAATAATACTACAGTAACTTTAACGTTTAAGATAAAGGAATATAGACCTAAAAGAACTCTCTATATACTAATTAAGAAGAGAATTATAGCTTAACTCTTTAGAGTTTATACTATAAGAATATAATACTTTATTAAGTAAGAAGAAGCTTTAGAAAACTAAGCTAAAAGAAAAGGAAAAAAAGCTAAAGAAGATAGCTTTATAGATATAAAAGTATAGCTTCTTATATAATTATTTAAAGATATTTTTTAGAAAAAGATTAAAGTTAGCTTATAAGACTTATACTAACTAATGCTTATACTTATAGAAGTAATAAAGAATAAATGCTTAATATAAGTAAATAGTGTTAATAAAGTTTATTATATTAATAGAATAAGTGCTAAAGTTATACCTCTATATTCTATCTTAAGGAAAAGGTAAAGAGTTAAGAAGTAAAAAGATTAATTAATTAATGTTATTAAAATAATATCTACTATAGTTAAAGAGGCAGCAGAAGATAATAAAGAAGATATTACTAATAAATATATAAAATAACTGCTTAATAGTATTTAGAAGAATTTATAGAATATTATATAAGAATATATAGAAAATTATATTAAAGAGAAAAAGTTTATTATAAACCTATAGGTAAATACACTTTATATTAGAGAATTAAATAGTATTTTAAAGCTAAAAGTAATTATAAGCTATTTATAAAACTTACCTTACCTTTAAGTATAACTTAAAAGCCTAAACTCTTTACTTATTAATAGTTTTATAGATTATAGTTTATAAAAGAATATTATTACTAAGGATTTTATTAAAGAGCTTAATTTAAAAATAACTCTAATAAAGTAAGAGACTACTACTATATCTTTTATATTATATAAGCTTATAATATTAGAAGAGGTAATAATAAAGCTATACCTTAGAAATGTTTAAACGCTAATTTACTTTTATATTACACTAAAGTCTTTATATATATAATTAATCCTTAAAATACCTTTTATATATATAGCTAAAGTTACCTTTAAGTATAGTAATAAAGAAGGTAAGCTTCTCTTAAAGTGCTGTTTTAGTAATATTATATTAGTCTTAAGAGTTACTAGAAGTATTAAATAGAAAACTACAATAAATAAAGCAATAGCTATTAGCGTTAATTTAATCTTAATTAATAAGTTATTTAAGGATTTAGTCTATAATTAAATAGTTAAAGAGAGTCTTAAAGCTAAGTTAAACAACAATAAGAAGCTAATACTTATAATAAAGAATAAAGGTATAGCTATTATTAATCTTATAATAAAGAGAATAGCTAGCTAGTATAGAAGCTAACTTAAAGAGGCTATAGAGAAGATTTAGCCCTTAAAGTAATTATAACTAATTAATCTAAAGGTAAATATATTATATAAGTAGAAAGCTAATAAGATTCTACTAAAAGATAATATTCCTTTAAATAGGTTTATACTTAATAAAGACCTTAAGTAGAAATAGAAGAAGTAAAAAAAGGCAAAAGTATACTTAAATAAATTAGAAAAATACACTAAATATATTATAGAAAGATTTAGTAAAAAACCTTAAGGATTTTAAATAATAAAAGAGTGCTTAAATTAAATAGTTAAATAAGTGTAAAAATATTTAATAGTAAAAGAAGTTAATATTTTTAAGGAAATTCTCTATAACTAAGAGGTAGTACTAGTGTAGAACTTATTAGAGTATAGAAAGATTAATTCCCTAGTTACACTACCTTAAGTTATCTATACTATTGCTTATAGAGCTTAGAAAGTAAAGTTAATACTAATACCTATTAGCCTATAAGGGAGACTAGTTAATTTATTAAAAAAGAAGCTTTAGTATAAGTTATTAAAAAAGAGCTATAGATCTTACAGAAACTCTTACTTTTTAGTAATAAAGAAGAATAAAGAGATATAGCTAGTGCTATTTATAATAGCCTATAATAAGATTATAATATAGAATGCCTATATTCTAGAAGAAGTAAAGGCTTTTAGCGAAGAATTTAGAATATATAAGATACTTTTAGTTATTAATTTACTATTAAGCTATAATTAAGTGCTACTTATAGAGAAAAGTAGGGACTTAATAATAATTTTAATAGTAATAAAGCTTCTATAGCTTTATATACTTCCTTAAGGAGCAATTAACTCTATTACTTAATTTATTTAAATAGTAAAAAGAATTCTTTTTAACCTAATTCTTTATACTTATAAGCCTTTCTTAGATAATATTGCAGTAAAAGGCCTTACTACTACTTATAATAAAGAGGAAGTATTACTTAATATATAAAGATATATTATAGAACATTTAATTAATATTAATAAAGTTCTTATTAATATTAAGCTAGCTAGTTACACTATATTTACTGTAAAATTAAAGCTATACTAAAAGACTATAGAGATTGTTAGATTTATATATAGCACTAATAGAAAAAAACCTTTAGAAGTAAAAGTAATAAAGATTTTAGAGTAAATAGAGTATAAGAATATTTTTAAGGTTAAATTCTTTCTTAAGCTTATAGGCTGTTATTATATCTAGGTATAGTATTACTCTATAAAAGCTAAGCCTTTTATAATCTTACTTAAGAAGAGTACTAAGTAAACTTAAGAACTAAACTAGAAGAATACTATAGAGGTCCTTAAGTATATAATAATAACTATACTAGTTCTTATAATAATTAATCTTAGCTTAAGCGCTAAAGAAATTATATTAATAGTTAATATAAGCTTAAAAGGATAAAGAGTAGTTTTAATATAAATTATTAATAGGTAATAACACTCTATATAATATAAAAGCAAATATTAGAGCAATTTAGAAATTAAGTATAATAGAATAAAGTAGAAATATAAAGCTATTATTTATATATTAAGAAGGCTATAAATTTATCTCTATAGAGTTCCTTTTACTCTAAAGACTAACTCTTAAGTGCTTATATATTAACTTAATAGCGCTATTAATAACGTTTTAAGTGCACTTATTATATAATAGATTAGTTATATTATACTGTTTAATTTTATAGCTAAGTATATTCTAGGAGAAAAGAATAAAATAGCTAATGCTTTATTGTATAAAGAAGGTAGGCCTTTTAATATATTAAATTAAGTAGCTAAAGGGAATATTAAAGATTTTATTAACCTATAGCTTAACGTTAATAAGATCTAGCTGTATAATAGAGTATACTATACTTCTAGAACTTAATAAATTATAGATTTCTTTTTAACATTATAAAGACTATTTAATCTAGATAAAAGTAAGTATAAGTAACTTTATATAAATACTAAGTAATACTTCTTAGATAAAGGCCTATTATAAAAGAGACTAATTAGTATAATAAAGGGTTCTACTTTAGTTATTAAAGACTTAATATAATAAAAGAAGATTATTAAGGCTTTATATAAGTAAATAGATTATAAAGGTATAGAAGTTATATTTTAAGTAGCTAGAATTAAGTACTTTTAGAAAGAACTCTAAAATATAGTTTAAGTAATAATTTTCTATTGTAAAGTATACTAAAAGTTTGCTCCTTAAAGGCCTAAAGAATTATTAATACTAGTAGCTTTAGGCAACTTAATAAGTAAGATATACATTAACACCTAATATATACTACTTAATTATAGTTTTAAGTACCTTCTAGAAGCAAAATATAACCTTACTAAATAGGTAGAAGTGTGCTCTATATAGTATACTAATATTGCAGCTATTTAGAAGTTCTTAATAAGACTAATTATATAATTTAGAGTCTTTTAATTTCTAGTTTTTAATAAAGAGCTAGAAATATATAGAAATCTTAAAAAAGTAGTTAAAGCTATTAAGATTAAAGGGATTAAGATATTAGTATATAATTTAAAAGCTAATTTACCTATTAAAGCTAGTTATTAAACGCTTATATTTACCCTTTTAAAGATAGAAGGTTTTAATAGAAAGTAGTTTAAATTGCTAAATAAAGCACTATTAATAGACTATATAGCTATATAAGCGTTATACAGTAAATCTACTTTCTACTTAATTTATAGTTAAAAGCTTATTCTTCCTTTAGAAGTTAAATTTCCTACTTAAAGGTTAATTAATTAGTTAGAAGTTATAATAATATAGAATCTCTTTAAAGTAAGAGTTAGAATACTAGAATAAAAGGAAGTAGATATCTAAAAGGCTTATATAAAAGTCTTTATATTTAGGTAATATTTAGCTAATTAAACAAACTAGAACTAAGAGGTATTATTGCAAAAGAAGAAAGATTAATTAGTTCTAGAAGATTTAGTCCTTATATATAATATATAAAGGGTTATAGATATATTAATAAAAAAGAAGTTAGTAATACAATAGAATAGTTCTTTTAAAGTATATAGCTAAGTAAAAGTTACTAATACCTACTGTTTAAAGACCCTAAATAGTATAGTGCTTAATAAAACTATTTCTAGGGATTATATTAAGAAGTTTAAGCTTAATCTAAAGAAATAGTAGACTTTTACTACTAATAAATAGCTCTATACTCTACAATATACTGCTTAGTATAGTAAAGACACTAGCAACTTTAAGTAAGATACTAATAAATTGCAGCTTACTAATGCCTAGTATAATATATTAGATTAAATAGTTTCTAAGGACTATATATTACAGCTGTACTAGAAAGAGGATTTTAAGAATAATAACGCTAAAGTAGATCTTCTACTATAACGTTATCTAAAGTATATAATAGAAGTTTATCTATTAATAATACCTAAAGAAGAGCGTAAAAGCTATAAGGAGATTAATAATATTATTTAATCTTAGTAATTTACCTATAACTTTACTAAGATATATAACTTATTATAGCTTTTGTAAAAGCTAATACTATAGTTTTTATATCTTTAGCTTTAAGGAGAAAGAAGGTTAAGTTTATTTATTTATATATTTAAGACTAACTAAGATTTAATAATAGTATATTAAGATTATTTAAAGATTTAAAGCTAATTAAAATTAAGACTATAAACCTAGATTAAATAGAATATATAAAAAGTTTTTAAAGACTACTAAAAATAAGTATAGTTCTATTCTATTTTAACTAAAAAGGCTGCTTAGCTTTTGCTCTTTTTTTATTTTTTTTTATCTTTTAACTTAAGTAATTTATATTTAATCTTTTAGCAAAATTCTAGCAGTTTTAATATCTAGAGGAAAAGGTAAGGAATATTAACTACTATAAAGGGAGAAAGATTCTTATAAAGGACCTTCTAGAGCCTTAAAAGGATAAATAGTTAATCTACTTAGTCTTTACCTTAGAACGTTACAAAAGGAGCATTATAGTAAATCTAGCTGTAGTTACTATAACCTTTTGCGAATTACTACTTACAGCTTACAGCAGTAAAGCTACTTTAGATATAATTACTGTATAAGCTGCTATAAACATCCTTAAGAGAGGTATAGCTGTAAAATAGAAAGTAAATATATTCTCTAAATAAGGTAACTATTTAAAGATATATATTAGTGTAATAAGAGCAAAATACACTGTTCTTTTTGCTAAAGAATAAGATTAAAAGGGCTTTATAGCGCTCTTAACAATTAGTAAGTATATAATAGAAATATCTATAAGAATAAGCTATTTTAGTTAGAATAAAGATAAAGTTCTTAATGTTTAATTTTAGTGCAACCTTATGCAAAAGAGAGCCTTTTTTTATAGTGCTATTAATAAACTAAGCCTTAAGATTCTAATTATAAAAGAATTTAATAGCTCTTAGAGGTATATTAAGTATAGAACTCTATTAAAAAGCAACTTTAGTGTATATTAAGTATCTACTAGCACTAATGTTATTGCCTCTATAAACTTAAAGCTTAAAGGTAAATTTATACTAAAGAGATAAGGTTTATTAGTATAATAAGAGAATAGAAGTATAATTAAAAGCTTTTTTACAAAAGACTTACTATATTAATAAGTGTTATTAAAGGAAAGATACTTATTTAACTATTCTAAGAGAGAGTAACTTAATAAGAAAGAGCAGTAAAAGGGATTCTTTTACTAATAATATTCTATATATTTATAAAATCCTTATAGTTTTAAGGAAGCTTTTTAGCTATAATTAAATAATTAAAGGTGCTAATAAAGGCAATAAGAAAGAGGCTATATAGAAAGGTAGTTATAAGAAGAAAGAAGAAAGATAAATACAATTAGTTAAAGAGAATATTATAAATTACTTAATAAGTTTATAGCTATTAAAGTCTTAGTATATATTTACTATTAACCTCTGCTAAATTACAATAATTATAGATAGCTATTAACTAAGGATTTATTAAGATAATATTAGCTATAATACAGCCTATATTTCTACTCTCTCTCTCTCTTTATTCCTTTATTTTTATAATATTTTTATTATAAGTACCTACTTAAGCTCTTTTTTACCTTTAATTTTTTAAAAGCTATTTAATCTTTACTGCTAAAATAGAAAATAAATACTAGAAACCTATTTTTAAGACTAGCTTTAGAGTTATATATAAGGGATAAATATATTACTTTAGAACGTTAAGAAACCTACTAATATACTATATTATAGTGTAAGTCTATAAGCTAGTTAGCAATTTCTTTTATATAGAAAAGCAAGATTAAGTAGATTTACCTCTTAAGAAGCTCTATAAGCGCTAGCTGCCTCTCTTTTAGTAACGTTTTAAGTAGCCTCCTTTTAGCCTACTACTTTATTAGGATTATAATTTAGATAACTTTAGGCTTATAAAGTTAATATAGCCTAGCTAGAGTCTAGCAATCTAGTTTAATTATCTTAATAATGTTTATAGCTTTCTAATAAAGTCCTTTAAGCAAGAGACTTATTGTAGATAGTTAGATTAATTCTAGCTTACTGCTATAGCAAGGATTATTACTTATAGGATTAAGCGTGCAGCAGTTATCTTTAAGGAGTCTTTTATAATTAATATAGAAGAGATAAACTAAAGTAAGATTATAAGACTTATAGGTTAAAAGGTATATAGGATTAAAGATAGGTTTTAACTTATTTCCTGCTGTTATAATATAAGCTATAACCCTTCTGCCTTACATAATAAAATAAGTAGGTAAAGACTTATTACTTATTGAAAATAATAGGGATTACAGGACTAGATAGAAGAGGGTAGTGGTCTCTTATATTTAGTACCTGTAATTGCTCCTAGCAATTATCACGTAGTGGAAGCAGCAGCGGCCTAAATTAAGCTGTAGTGTATAGTATAGATCACGTAGAGGCAATAGATAACTGTAATAGTGGTATCTTTATATTGAGAGCGCTGTAACGAACTTGGTGAGGGTAGGATCTCGAATCTTTCCAGTCCCTTATAGACCTACTAACTATATCGGCGGGCTGTAGTCGCTAGAAGGGGCTTGTAAGCTACTTTATAATTTCCGCAAAAAGATTTACTATATAAAAACAAAAAAATCGACTTACGGCTATACAAACGAGACGCCTATATATATAATTTAACAAATTCCACTAATAATAAGCAACCCTTATAAGCAACTCTATCTAATAATTATACCATTAAATAGCCCTAATTCTTAGCTTTTAAATAGTATACTTCTTGAATTTCTACTATTACTAGTTGTAGAGAAAATCGCAGTTAAAGTTAACTATAGGTTAGGCAACTTTGCCTTAGTTAAATCTAGATGTTTACATTTAGTAATAACGATATCTCTACCAAAAATTAACGTAATAAGACCTAATGAGGATCACGTAATAGAGCAACTAGTAGGTATAAAAATAGGCTATATAGGGTAGCTTATTTTTAACACTCCCTCTAGAAATGTGAGAAGTAACTAGTTCTATAAGCAACTTAGCTCCTTTAAAGGATATCTAAGTTAGAATTAACTAACGAAATACAGTACTAATAACAGGACTAAATAATATAACTAATAACATAACTAATTCTAGCAATTCCAGGGTAGTTATAGTTGAATATAACTAGTTATTGTTAATTGTTTTTGTTGTTATCGATTTTTAACTGTTTTTTATTGCTTTTCGATTTTTCGAGTGTTTTTGTTGCTTTTATAAGCTAGCTAAAAAGCTCTAGTAACTTAATGAATTGTTGATGCTTTTAAATAGCAAGAGGCTTAGTTAGGCTATCTGCTGGCATCTAATTTGTATTAATATAACTAACCTTAGCTATACCTTTACGAATCTTTTCCCTAATGTAGTTAAACTTCAAAAGGGTGTGCTTAGTCCTACTATGCAACGTTAGGTTGTAAGCAGTAACTATAGCGCCTTAATTATTACACCTAATAGGAATAGGAGGGGTTAAAGGTAGCTTTATCTCCTTAAAAAGGCTGTAGAGCCACTCTAATTCCCTAATAGCTTTAGATAATGTATTAGATTCTGCTTCTAATGTAGAAAGAGCAATAGTACTAGCTTTCTTCGATTTCCAGCTAATAGGTCCACTAGCTAGCTTATATAGATAAGTATAGGTTAATTTAGAAGAGACTTTATCACTAGTAAAATCGCTATTGCAATAACTAAGGAGAGTCTTTAAGACTTCTTTACAACTAATAGTAGTATTAGAAGACTTTTTAGACTCTAAGTGTGAACTAGAACGCTTATAAACGATAGCAAAGCTTCTAGTACCACCTAAGTACCGAAGGAGGTGCTTAGAGGCGTTTAGATGCTCTATATAGGGCTTAGCTAAGAAGGTTGATAGCCACTAAACGGAAAAAGCAATATCAGCCCTAGTTAGCAACATAAGGTACATTATAGTGCCTATTATGCTCTAATAAAGCTTATAATTGGATTTTAAGAGGAGTTTTATAACTGGTTGCTTTAGAATCCCCAGCTGTATAGGGATAGAAGCCAGCTTAGCATCTAGTATATTGAATCTTTCTAGGGCTTCAAGGATGTATTAAGATTAATGGATTTTAATAGACCTTTTAGACCTATTATGGGTGATTTAAACGCCTAGGAAGAATTCTACTGGTCCTCTATCTTCTATTGGATAAGCTTTATGTAATAGCATCTTTAGCTTGTTAATATAGCTTAGATTTAGACCAATTAGAAGACAGTTATCTACATAAGTAGCAATATATGTAGATGTAGCTAGGTTATAAAAGACTACTGGGTCTAATATAAGAGGTTTAAATCTATGCTTTTAAAGTAATTCTGTTAGAATTTGCTGCTATTCTCTAGGACTTTGCTTTAGACTATAGAGGGATTTTTCTAGCTTAATTACCTAGTCTTTAGAAGGCCTATAATTACAGCTTTTTAGTAGCTTAGCTACTAATAGCGTTGCTTCTGCAAATTCAACGAATCCATCTGGGATTTCCATATAAATAGCTTCTTTTAGCTTGCTATTTAGAAACGCTCCTATAAAGTCGATTTGCTCAACTTCCTAGTTATTAAAAGCTGCAAGAGCTAATAATATACGCTAGCTAGGAGGAATACTAGTTGCAGTAAAGGTCTCTAGGTAATCTTAACCTTCTATTTGCATAAATCCCTTAGCAACAAGGCGGGCCTTATATTTTATAGGATTATTTTCTTTATCCTTTTTTAGCCTATAGATAAGCCTATTCTTTAGAACTCTTTAGCCCTTAGGTACTTAGTCTTTCCCTATAAATTTAAAGGTTCCAGCAGCTAATAGCTGCTTAAATTCGCTATAGGTAGCTTCTATCTAATGCTGCTTAGCAGAGCTTTTTAGGGCTTGCTTCCATGTGTTAGGAAGTTCATCCTTATTACTATTAGAAGTAATAGCTGCTTTAGTCCTTGCCTTAAAGCATAGATCCTTAATTAAGGAAAATATGTCTCCATCTAAATCCATAGCATCAGCATCAGCTTCTATAGTAGCTTCTATAGGTGTTTCTATAGGTATAGGGGCTTTAGGGGCCTCTATAGCTTCTATAGGGTTGCTTGGTAGAAGAGCTTGATCTACAGGTTCTAGTGGATGATTTGGCACATCTAGATGACTAGGATAAGGATACTTAGAAGTATAATTATCCACTAATTGCTGGTCATTGATTTCTCCCTCTAAAGGATTATCTACTATAGAACTAATAGGAACCTTAGGGATGCCCTGTGAAATAGAACCTATTCCTTCTATAATTTTAATGAAGCTAGTCTTTATAACAGTTCGTTTAGAGGGGATGTATATTAGATATACATTAGAACCTAGCGTAGCTAAAAGTCTACTAGGAATAGTTCTTTTAACTAGCTTCTGCAACCTAGATTGTTGTTCTAAAGGAATTAGAACTTCGCAATAGGAGCCTATAGCCCTTATTTTGGTAAAATTAGGCTTATAGGTCCTAGAAGGCTCTAAATTAGCTAGATATAGCTGTTTAGGACTTAGTGGTTTAGTACTATTTGCAGTAGTATTAACTAAATCTACTATAGCAGGAAGGATGTAAGACTATAGATACAGAGGTAATTGTAACCACTGTAGAGTAGCACGCAAACGGTCTAGAAGTACCCTTATAGCTCTCTCTATTAGCCTATTCTATTTATAAATATAGGGGCAAGAGGTGCTAAAGCAAATACCCTTAGAAGATAGCTAAGCTTACAACCTAGTATTGATTTCTGTACTACTATTAAAATAAAGGTGTTTAGGGTAGCAATTATACTAGTTTTTTAATTCCTTAAAGAAGCCTTTAATACAGCTATAGAGAGTAGAACTCTCTTTATTAGCTAGATTAAAAGACTACTTATACTGTAATTTTCTATTAATTAGAAAAAGAACTAGAGGCCTCTTATTATGCAGTATAGGCTCTATTTTAACAGTATCTCCCTCTATAATATCTAAACATCTAGGGGGGTTAGGAATAGTATGCTTGCTAGGTCTTCTAACAGCTTTAGCTTAGTTGTAAGCTAGGCAGTTAAAATCCTTTTCCTTGATTTTTGTAAAATTAGGAATACCTTTAGTAATAGAAGCAGTCTTCTTTAGTAAAGGAAGTCCTATATGCCCTAATCTAACGTGCTAAGTAGCAGCTAATTCTAGGAGCTTCTTATAGAAAGAAGAAGCAGTAGGATTTATACTACTAGAATTATTATTAGAGCTAGCTTCCTGTTGCTCCCTATCTTGCTAGATCTCTTAAGAACTATAGGCCTTGTTTAAGGGATCTAGACGGCTATTTCCTCTAATATCTAGTAACTTAGGATTTAGACCTTCTAAATCCCTGTTATTAGAAGGAATCTAACTAGGAGCCTATTTAGGAACTAGGGCTAATAGCTCTATAGCATCGTTATTAGTATTATCTTCTTTAAAATTAGATAATTCCTCGATTTAGCTATATTCCTCTAGATTAAAACTAGGCTGTTAAGGGATTTAAACCTCTAAAGGATAACTAGCATTATAACTGCTATTATAACTATTGCTAGTAAATCCTATATAAGAGAGATTTGCGTGGTTTTTACACACTCTAGGGGTCTCTTGCCCCTTAAGCTGTAAGAAGAAACTATGCTTTTTAGGATTTAGAAGCCTACAGCAGCTTCTATTAGCTAGAAATAGCTAATTTCTAAGGAGAGTGCCCCCTATTAAATAGTGCTTTAGACCACTAATTAGGTTGGTATCTAAACCTAGGCAATACAGAGCATCCTTTAGAGCTAAAGGCCTGTATTTAGCTGGATTTATACTAACTAGTACCTAGAATACAGCAGTTCTCTGTCCTTTAGGATAAATAGAACCTCCTCTAGTAGCAATAGGCGCAGTTTTACCCTTTTTTATAGGCTTAAAAGTCCTAAAAAATGCCTTATTGTTAACTATATAACAGGTAGAACCTGTATTATATAGTAAGGAGTTTTTAATTATTCTATTAGAATAGTTAAAAGAAGGGGTATTATTACTAGTAGTACTAGTATCACTAGTAGTGGATTCTGTATCTAAATCGTAAGAATTATTACTACTAGAACTGCTAGATTCACTATTGGAATCTATAGTATCCTGGTTGCTAGTAGATAGGTTATAACAACCTATAGTAAAAGCAGCTTCTCCATCCTTATTCCTAGAGTTTTTGTTATTTCTTCTTCAGCCCTTCTACTTCTTCTTATTCTTAGAGGCTTTATCTGTATCTTTAGAGGCATTAGAATTATTAGAATTAGAATCGTTAGAATTCTTCTTCTGATTAGGAGGATTCTTTCCTTAATTAGCCTTATTATTATTAGAACCATTAGAAGCCTTATAACTAAGAGCTTTAGATATAGAGGAGCTTTTATCTCTTTATTCTTCTAATAAATTAGCTATAAGGAACTGTAAATTCAGCATTTTTACAGATAGACCTTGTGCTCTAGCAGCTCTAATAGAATATTGCTGCCTTTCAGCCCAGCTAGGGAAGGTCTTCTTTAAAGCATCAATATAATGATTTACCTAGTCGATAGGATTAATAGCTACACTATAGAGCTGTAATCTAGCTAGTAAATTATTAAATTCAGCATTAAAGGCCTCTAAAGATCCCTTATAGTTCGAAAACAATAAGTTGTAATAACTAGCATATAGCGTACTACGTTGTATTTTAGCACTCTGCGAATACTGCCTAACTAGAACGTTATAGGCATCTACAGGGGACTTATGCTAGCTTATAGCAGCTTAAGGTCTAGATTAGCAACTATCTCTTATAATTATAAGGATAATAGCTTGCTCTAAATCTACTAATGTACTAGCTATACTAGGATTATTAATAAATTAAGGGAATCCTAGGGCCCTAAATTAAATAGTTAAAGCTTGCTTCTACTGTTTAAAATTTTTAGGGCCTTTTAGCTTAGCAGCCTCTAGAATTAAGTGGACCTTCTTATTTAGCTCTTTTATAGTGCCTTCATTAAAAGCAGGCAGAAAAGTAGCACTATTAGAACTAGAAGGTTCAGGGGCTTTAAAAGAGACTTTAGAAGCTCTTTTAGAAGTAATAGGATCTACTACCTTAGAGGGAGACTCTATAGAGAGATTACCTATAGATGTAATTATAGTATCTAATTTACTTAGTAAATTAGCTATATTACCTTCATTTTAGCTTTATTTTGCTTCACTATGCCTAATAAATCTATTTAGGGTCTCTTGTTGCTTATCCATTTAAGCTTTTAGATTAGCTTGAACATTATAGACTTACACTACTCTTTTAGAAGCTAATCTAGCTTCTTTTAGAGCCTTCTTAGCTGTATAATCTTCTTTATTAGAAGAGGAATCTACTAGCTAAGGGGGGGATCTAGCTGGACTAGGAAAGCTAGTAGCAGCAGCTGTAGCTAGTGTACTAGAACTACTACCCCGTTTAGGGCTTGTGCTCTTTCCCTTGCCTGTTCCTTTTAGTGCCATTTTAAGGGTTTAAAAAGTAGCTAATTTAACGCTCTTTTATAGCTAATTATAGCCAAATTACAGTGGAAATAGTAGTAAATAACAGTAATAACTTCTACTAGATATCAATAGATTGCTCTATTATAGGCCTAGAAGTGCCCTATATCTTTAGAAATTATACTGAGATTTTTCTCTAATTTCTTTCGTAACAGGTATAACGGGCTCTAAGGCTGCGTTGTATTGCGATCTGTATGCGCATACAATTTATATAGCAGACCAGATTGACAAGCAGTCGCAAGGGGCACAAAACACAGTTCTAGCTATTTTTAGCCAAAAAATTCAGGAGATTCTTCTCCAATTAGGTTCCAACAAATTAGTGGAGACCTAAGCACAGCTAATTTAGGGATATCTAGCTAATTCCTACTTTAAAATCCTAACTAGTGGGATTACTACACAAATTGATTCTACAACCGAAAACACAGGAATATCTGCAACAAGAGCTATTAGGCGTGCACTATAAATTGTAGTATAGCTACTAACAGAGGTGCATAGAGTGCACAATATACAAGATAACAGCACAACAACAAGCGATGTAGTACAGCACTAAGCTTATTTCTTAATGGAAATAATTAATTAGGCAGTGCCTAATAAAACGATTTACAGTGCGAATGTAATGTGTACAGATGTATATATTTTGATGTTGCACAACAATAGAACCTAGCTATTAAGAATAGCTTTAAAAGTGTATATATATAGGGTGCATAGAGTGCAGGAGGCATAGGGTAGGCAGAATAAAAACACTAGTATAGTGGCTAGCGATGTATGTGCAGCAGGTATTAATAGCTTCCAGTAAGCTACTAATTTTTAGCAGCAATAGCTGCTAGCGTAGGTCTCAATATAGCTTCTAGTGCATAATACAGTACACAATAGTAGATTTCAGCGGGCTAACAGCTTGCAGATAGGTCTTCCGGGCTTATAACCTATTGAAAATAATAGGGATTACAGAACTAGATAGAAGAGGGTAGTGGTCTCTTATATTTAGCACCTGTAATTGCTCCTAGCAATTATCACGTAGTGGAAGCAGCAGCGGCCTAAATCAAGCTGTAGTGTATAGTATAGATTACGTAGAGGCAATAGATAACTGTAATAGTGGTATCTTTATATTAAGAGCGCTGTAACGAACTTAGTAAGGGTAGAATCTTAAATCTTTCCAGTCCCTTATAAACCTACTAACTATATTAGCAGGCTGTAGTTACTAGAAGGGGCTTATAGGCTACTTTATAATTTCCGTAAAAAGATTTACTATATAAAAACAAAAAAATTAACTTACGGCTATATAAACGAGACGCCTACGTGCATAATTTAACAAATTCTACTAATAATAAGCAACCCTTATAAGCAACCCTATCTAACAATTATACTATTAAATAGCCCTAATTCTTAGCTTTTAAATAGTATACTTCTTGAATTTCTACTATTGCTAGTTGTAGAGAAAATCGCAGTTAAAGTTGACTATAGGTTAGGCAACTTTGCCTTAGTTAAATCTAGATGTTTACATCTAGTAACAACGATATCTCTACCAAAAATCAACGTAACAAGACCTAATGAGGGTCACGTGATAGAGCAACTAGTAGGCATAAAAATAGGCTATACAGGGTAGCTTATTTTTAACATTACTAGCTTTCTCTTCTTTAATAACTACTAGACTTATTTTATCTTTAATCGCTTAAAGAGATACTATTATTACTTTAATATAGAACCTAAAGGCAGAATTAAAAGGTTTAAAGCTGCAGTCTATAGTTAAGTATAAACTTTACAGCTCCTTTAGTATCTATACCTATTCTAGGCAATTTTAGTACTATATTATAAGCAGAAGAGCAACTAGGAATGCGGATATACCTATTTGTCCTTCTTAATACAAACGCTTTATTGTTTAGTTAGGCATCTTCTAATTAATCTTATTAGCAACAGCTTGTACAATATACCTTACACTTAATACAGCAACTATAGGATTACCTAAACGTTAGGGAATAAATTTAAACTGCGTCTTTACAACTAGGTTATAACTAATAACTCTATTAATTAGTCTTACAACTACTGTAAAGGTACTAATAGGGTTATAATAGTTCTACGCGCAATAGCAGTAAATAAGCTTAGTTTTATAAATAGGTATATAGTTATTAAAAAAGCTAAGACTATAGGCTTTAACCTTAGCTACCTCTAGGAAGATACTATAAAGCGTTTTGTCTTAAGATATTACTTATAGACAACTAGTAGTAGAATTTCTATTCTAAAGGAGCTTAATGCCTAGAAGTTTACCTTAAGCAATTATAATTAAGTAATTAAATAGTTAATAGAGGTTAACAGATAAATACTTATATAACTTTAGGAGAATTAGTTTGTTGCTGCTGTCTAGTTTAATAGCAATCCTATTATCAATAATAGAACTATTAAAGCAGCAATAACAGTAAGGGAATAGCGTTTATATCTTCTAATGCAGACAAGTAAGCCTAGCTAGGCTCTTGTGTATTGCAAGCTACTTCCTTTTGCACAAAAGAAGTCTTTAATTATAACGTTTAAGGTGCTACTACAGCCTATAACTAATTTATAAAGCCCTTTGTTGTTACTACTGCTAGACAATTTAGAGGTCCCTGCTAGAATTTCTAGCATACTGTTATGGACTCGAGCCTTAGGCTCGGGTCTTTCAGTAGAGGGAGGACAGCAGGAGAGGGACAGAGATCTATGTAGGTAAAGGGAGGGGAGCGAGCTGCATTCGTCTAGGGGTTAGCTAGACTTCGCTAGGCCCTAGAGAGAGGACCTTAGCTATAGAGTATATACTAAAAGGGGCTCCTAAGGGGATAGACCTACCCCTAGATATATAGTACAGGAGTATAGGGAGGCTTCTAGTTCCTTCTCTCTTCCCCCTTTCCTCCCTATGATTATAGTTCTCATTATAGACGCTAGTTAGCAGCAGCTCCTAGGCCAGTCCATTACACATACTGCAAGATCTTACGTAAAGAGATTAAATAGAATCTTACAGTAAGGACTGGCTTCTGCGACAATTATAGAACTTAAAGTATTAGCTGCTGTCTTTACGTTTTATAGGACTGTTAGCGCAGGAGCAGAAATCTAGGCGAAGGGATAAAGAGATTATAAGGACAGCAAAACAAGCACTTAAAGCTAGAGGATACTACGCTATAAAGGATTAAATAGAAGCGTTAGCTTAAAGATGTATTGCTAAACGACCTATAATAGCCTATAATCCTGTCACTAACACAAACCTTAGTGTTGTGCCGCTAGCTCTCTCCTATTCTAGCGCTTAGCAAGAGATAATTAAGGCAAATAAAAGACACTATTTAATTACATCTAGGGCGACTAAATAAAGTGTAAATCGCTAAGAAAGAGTTGCTTATTGTAAAGGAAAGCGCCTAGCTATAAGGACGCTATTTGTTACGGGATAATCCTACAGACCCGCAGGTCACTAGTGCACGTAACCGCAATTATGTATAAGTAGTTAGAAGCAACACTTAAGTAGTTAGATTAAACAATTAACAATTATTCACTAGAACACTATTACTAAATGCTCCTTATAGAAGCTCTTACAACTCCTCTTACGATTTATTATATAACCTATTAAATTTAATAACCTATTGTTACTTCTAATAAACCTACGTTAAATTCTACTGTAATAAGTAGTAGTAATTGCTTCTAATTATTGCTAACTCTTCTTAAGCTTAAAAAGCTAAAATTGCAATATTTAAGATAGAGTAACTTTAGAAGAAGCTTAGTAGAAGGAATTATATTTCTTTTACTAATAAAGAACTTAAAACTATACATTAATTCTATAAATTTTACTGCTAAAATCTAGATTTCTAGATTTAAAAAAGAGATCTTATACCTTAAGAGAAAAGAAGCCTACTACTTTATTTTACTTACTATAAATTTATTAATAAATAGCTTAAATTATATAACTAACCTAAGCTAGTAGAACTACCTTCTTACTAAAATACTGTTAATGCTTCTATAGTACAGTAGGTATAGAGATAGGTTAATAGAATTATTAATAAGGCTAAATCTACTAAACTCTTTATAGATTTACTAATAGTAATGCTAAAAGGAAAAGCTAAAGCTAGATTATCTAGATTTAATAGCTTAGGAAACACTATTTATAAAGCTAATACTAGTTCTACCTAGAATATTAAAGGAAAGTAAGTATAAAGATCTAGATTTATACTACTTACTAAGAACCTAGATCTATTAAATATACCTTAAACTACTAGAAAGAACTTACTAATTAAAGAACTAGCTAAAATCTTACTACTTTTATAGGCTTACTAAAGGTTTTATACTCTTAAGCTAAAGTATAAAGTAAAGAAAGCAGTAAATCTACTTAGAAAAGAGAACCTCTTACTAAAATAGCTTATAGGTTTTTCTATAGAAATTAATAGGTAAATTAGTAGAATTAAAGAAGAATTAATTAATAAAATTAGTAGATTATAGAGAGAATTAAACAATAAAATTGCTGCTTTTTAGGTAAAGTAATAATACTTAGCCTAGAAAATAAAAACTATACCTAAGCCTTAAGATAAATATAATAAATAATACTATACCTAATAAGGCTTTTAGCTTAAGAATTATAAATAAAGGGCTTTTAATTCTTACTTACCTCTAAAAGATAACTAAAACTAAAAGTAAAGTTAAAAGTAACCTTTAAGTAAAGGAAACTATATAATATAAAAATACTTTAAATACTTTAGTACTTTTCTAAAAGAATAGAAGCTACTATAATTTCTAAAGAATTTATTAGAGTAATACTATAATAGTAAGGCTAAGAAAAGCTAAGATACTAAAAAAGACTAGAATTAAGTATCTAGTAACTTTAAATATTAGTATATAAATTAATAAGCACTACACTATATTAGAAACAACAATCTCTAGCTAAATCTAGTAAATAAAAGGCTAGATCTATATTAGAAACAGAATAACTAAAGTAATATATAGTTTTAAACCCCTAAGGAATAAATAGATTCTATATAGAAAATTACTAATATTAGTTACTTTAAACCCTTTAACAATAGAAATATCTATAAGCTAATTTTATATAAAGGAAAGTACACTATTTTCTATAATATAGAGCTATAGATTTAAGCTATTAAAGACTACTATAGCTGTAGTATAATTAACACTTAGGAAGCTATTTATATTAAGCTTTAAACTCTCTTTAAAGGAAATACATTAATATAGTATAGATAGTATCTAGATTACTATAAAAAAATAGCTATTTTTAGCAGTTTAAACTCTATTTATACTACTATCTATAAAGAATTTAGTATATAGATCTAGGATATAATAATATAGCTAAATTTAGCTAAGTTTATAGAGTAAAATATAATTAAAGAAAAATTATTTAGGGAATTTACCTCTAGAGTATTCTAATATACCTATATAAATAGTAAAACTATTAATCTTTAGCTTCTTTTAAAACTTTATTATAAGCTATACTTAAGATTATAATAGCTATACCTAATTTTAATAGTAAAAGACCTAAGATCTATATATATTACTATAGTAGATAATAAGGTTAAGAATCTATAAAAATGCCTTAAGGATTTAAGAAAACAATAAAAATTAGAAAACTATAAAGAAAGTACTAATACTTACTATATTTAAAGTAAATTTAATAGTAAGAACTTTAAAAATAATAAAGTAGCTTAAAGTAACTAAGTAAACTAGAATAAAAGTAATAGTTAATTTTAGTTTTAATCTCTATTCTATAAAAATTACTAGAATAATTATCCTTAGTACCTACTATAAAACTAAAGAAATTAGCTACTAAAAGAGCAGTAGCTTTAGCCTTAGTAGAATTAGGATTTAGGGGCTAGCTAGAATTATTAGCTAGAGCTATAGTATCTTTAGTAGCTTTAACGTTTTTAATAATAAAGCTTACTGTAGAATAACAAGAAATATACCTATATAATAACGTTTAAAGATAAATTTAACTAAAAAGACTATAAAAAGTACCTTAAAAGTTATAAATACTAGCTAATAGAAGAAGAAGAAACAGTTAATACTAAGGAACTACTAACTAGCCTAAAATCTAACTTTATTAAAATCTATTTTACTAAAAGTAAAGAAAAATAAAAGAAAAAGGTTTAAATAGAGGTAAACTAAAAGGATTTATAAGAAATCTAGATAAAGTAAGTAGTTAAAGTAGTTATAAAGCTATAGCTTATTAAATCTAGTATTTTAAAGTTAAATTCCTTCCTAAAGATTTCTATTTAATTCTATAATAAAGAACTATTATATTAGATCTACCTAAATACTAAAACCTCTTTAGTATTAGTTAATAAAGTATAGTTAACTTAGTTTAGTTAAAATATAAAATAGGTAAAAATAGAGCTAAAACTAGTTACTAAAGTGCAATTGTCCTTCTATATCTCTAAGACAGCTACATTTAACTTCTATATCTTTAAATCTATATATAGTGTGCCTATAACTAGCTATTTTATAGTTATAGCTAATGTAATAAGTAACTTAGAGCTAAAGCTTCTTCTAGGTTTAACCTTCCTCTATAATTATAGTATTAAAATCGATTTTATTTACTTTAGAGCTACTATTAAGTCTATTTATAATATAGTTATAGAAATAGGTATCTTTTAGCTAATTTTAAAGATTCTATATTAGAATATAACAGCAGTATAAGCTGTAATAATTCCGCTAAAATTGTAGAAGTATATTCTAGTTAAATAGAAGGAGGTACTAGCTAATAAGAAGGCTACTGCCTACTATATATACTTAAAATCCAACCTTATTCTAGATATATTGCTTAGTATAACTAACTAGAAATAAATAGTAGCCTATAACTATTTAGATAAATTTATTATAATCTAGAAAAATTAAAAGGTTGCTTATCTCTAGTATAATAAAGAGCTTAAGGCTAACTATATAATTATAAACCTATTTAATTTATATATATATTTTTCTAAGGATATTGCACCTAATAATAGTCTATTACCTGCAGAAGATTATAAGTTATAGGAAGAAGGTAATAGTAGTAGGTTTAACCCTAAGAAAGTTAATAATAGTATCTCTATATATAGAATCTTTTATCCTAAGGATATACTATATATCTACAATAAATATAAGGTTAAGGTAGAAAACTTAAACTTAAATATTGCAACTAAGCTTATTAACTTAATAGATAAATACAATATTTATTATAATAGAGGTATTATTCCTATACCTAAAGACTAGTATATAAGAGTAGATCTAGTAAATAAATAGCAGAAGTAGCTAAAACCCGTTTAAATTTACCTACTAGAAGCTAAAGATAAAGCTAAACTAGATAAGGTTTACAATAAGCTGCATTTAAGTAGAAAGATGTTGTATTTAGACAACCTAGCAGCTATAGCCTGCCTAGCCTTTATAGTGTAGATTAAAACCCTAATAGAAAGGAAAGAACAAGTTATAGTTAATATAAGGCTACTTAACAGTATAGTAATGCTAGATGTATACCCCCTGCTGGATTAATTAGACATTATAGCAGATATACGTAGTAAGAAGATGTTTTTGCTCTTTAATGCATTAGGGTTTTTCTACTAGCTTCCTATAAGATAAGAACACCAATCTTATATAGTAGTAATATTAAAACAGGGATTAGAAGCATTAAACGTAGCGCTTATAGGCTTTAAGAACGTGTTAAAAATAAGCTACCCTGTATAGCCTATTTTTATGCCTACTAGTTGCTCTATCACGTGACCCTCATTAGGTCTTGTTACGTTAATTTTTGGTAGAGATATCGCTGTTACTAGATGCAAAACATCTAGAATTAACTAAGGCAAAGTTGCCTAACCTATAGTTAACTTTAACTGCGATTTTCTCTACAACTAGCAATAGTAGAAATTCAAGAAGTATACCATTTAAAAGCTAAGAATTAGGGCTATCTAATGGTATAATTGTTAGATAGAGTTGCTTATAAGGGTTGCTTGTTATTAGTAGAATTTGTTAAATTGTATATATAGGCGTCTTGTTTATATAGCTGTAAGTCGATTTTTTTGTTTTTATATAGTAAATCTTTTTGCGGAAATTATAAAGTAGCCTACAAGCCTCTTCTAGCGACTACAGCCCGCTAATATAGTTAGAGGGTCTATAAGGGACTGGAAAGATTTAAGATCCTACTCTTACTAACTTATTTGTTACAGCGCTCTTAATATAAAGATACCACTATTACAGTTATCTATTACCTCTACGTGATCTAGTACTATACACTACAGCTTGATTTAGGCCGCTGCTGCTTCCACTACGTGATAATTGCTAGGAGCAATTACAGGTGCTAAATCTAAGAGACCACTACCCTCTTAGATATCTAGTCCTGTAATCCCTATTATTTTCAATAGAACGCACTAGCTTTCGCTTAACAGTATATAGACTAATTATTTCGAAAGCATTAACATTTTGTATAAATCTACATTAACAACATTATTGTATTCTCTAACTCTACTAAGGACTACCTTATATACCTTAATATAGTCTTATTAATTCTAGAGAAAAATAAGTTAATAATAGCTATAAAGAAGTTATTTATAAGCTATTTAGCTATTTAGCTGTTAGGTTTTATTGTTAATAGCAATAGAATTACTAATATAAATAATAAGCTAAAAGCTTTTTAAAAACTTAAGTTTCTAGTAGATCTTATAAATCTAAAGACCTTTATTAATATAGCTAGCTTTTTATAGAAAAGTATTCTATAGTTTAATATATAAATTTACTTACTATAGAAATAAAAGACTACTTTACTATAAAAGCTTTATAAGAAAGGCTTAGCTAATAGTTTACCTAAACTAATATACTAAAAGAAAGCCTAAGAAGCAATATTTTTACTAAAACCTAAGGAAGAAAAGGCATTTAAAGAGGTAAAAGTATACCTTAATAAAAACACTATTCTATAGCACTATAACTTTAGTAAGCATTTATTCTTTAAAGTTAACGCTTATAAGGAAGAATTTAGGCTTTTTATCTTCTAGCTTATAGGTAAATAGAATAGTTATAGTATACCTAGTAAAGATATTAAAAGTAACTAGCTATAGCTAATTCTCTTTCTCTTAAGATATACTTTTAACCTAAAGAAACGTTATAGATTAACTAAGGTAGAGGTAGCTATAATTGTATAGAGTGTTTAAAAGCTATAGAAAATAGTTTAATCTAACTACTATACTATTAATATTATTATAGACTACTTACTAGCAAAAGGAATTATTAAATACACCTTACTTACTATAATAAATCTAGATAAAGCTAACCTAAAATTAGCTAAAGTAGCTAATTATCTATTGCAATTTAACCTAAGAGTCTTTTATATACTAGAAGTGCTAAATATAGTGCTAAATACACTCTCTAGGTTGCTAGTTATAGTCTTATACTAAGAGAAGGCTTATAACAGTAAATTTAATAAGCTTAATATAAGTGCGTTTTTCGCTAAAGAATATAGTACTATAGCAGTATTAAATAAAGGTCTAAAAGAGGAAATTATTTAAGGCTATAGTTTTAATCTAAAGCTTAGTAGAATTATAGAAAGTATTAAGAACTTTTATAAAAAGTAGAATTAGTAAAATTAATAATAAAGACTAAGGATTCTACTATATAGATAAACTCTATAAAACAATAGACTTTTATACTATTATAATAGAAAAGGCCTATTTTAACTATATATACCTATAAAGGTTATAGAATCTATCCTTAAAATAGTCTATAATAATTAGAACTATTTTAGTGCCTATAGAATAGCAGTAGAATTATAGGCAGTTTACTTTCTATAGATATATAAGTAGATTTAAGCCTATATTACTTACTGCTATACCTATAAAGAAAATATAATTAACTGTAGTAAGCTACTAGAGGAATTAAGGTTATTAAAGTTAGTTCTAACTCTTTTCTATATAATTTTGCTTAATTTTATTACTAATATACCTAAAGTTAGCTTAATAAATACTCTATAGTAAAAAGATAGATATAGCTTCTATAACTTACTATATCTAGTAAATTACCTATTTAGTAAGTAAATAATTCTTATACTTAAGTATATAATATATACAGTAGAAATTTAGGTAGAACTACTCTTATAAATACTATATTTATTAGACTAAAGCCTTCCTAAGTAGATTATAAGTAACTAAGATCTAAAGTTTATTTCTAATATTTAAAGAAGTATATTTACCTAAATTAGAAGTAAATTGCTTATAGCTATAGCTTACTACCTATAGATAAATAGAATAGCTAAATAGAAGAATTAAATAGTTATTATTACTGTTTAATACTATATAGTTATAAATTAAAATACACTATAGACTGTAATACTTTTAGCACTATAGCACTAACTTAATAATATAGTAGTAGCTAATATAAAGATTTCCTTTAATAAACTTATATATAGTTTCTAACTAGCTACTGTTGTTAATCTAGTTTAATTAGATAATGTTTCTAGCAATAGAATAAATATAAGCAATATAGCTATACTTTAGAAGCTATATTAGTAAAAGGCAGAAATAGCTATTAATATAGTAAATGCCTTAAGTAAGATTAAATATAACGCTTAATATAAGCCTATTAATATTAAAGTAAAGAATATAGTTTACTTATAATTACACTAAGGATATATACTTCTAAAAAAGCTAAAAAAGAAATAGTCTCCTTAATAAGTAAAGCTATATAAGGTTTTTATAAAAGTAAGCCTATTGTTATTTTACCTAGATTTTCTACTAGATTTATATATATATTTAGTAGTATTAGTAGCTTACCTTTAGAAGCTAAGATAAAGTAAAAACCCTTTTAACTAGAAAAAGTAACTACTACTGCTAATTACAATAGAAAAGTTTAGTATAAAGAACTATTAGGAAATTAAGTAAATTTATACCTATTAAATCTAATATTTCTACAGTAAGTTAAGTAAGCTATATCTAGAATTCCTTATATAATAGAAAGAGTTCTTTACTAAAGATAACTAATAGATTGCTAAAGATAAGCTTAAAGTTAATACTTCTAAAATTATAAATAAATATTTATAGAAATACTCTATAAATTAAAAAGAAGAGTATTAGCATTATTAAAAAGGTAATATAGCTTACTAGAAAGCTTTAAATTAGCTAGTAGAAGCTTACTATTAACTCTTTTCTTTATAAGTCTTAATTTCCTTTATTATATAATAAATTATTTAAATCCCTTAGTATTTCTTTCTTTATATTCTTATTTATTATTATTAGAACTATTAAAATTAACCTATATTATAGAATTATAGAAGGTTAGAAAGAAAACACCTATAAATCTATATACTATTGTTTTAACCTACTTTTTCTATAAATTTACCTTTACTTTTATAAATTTTTATACTTTTTACTATATAACCTTTTCCTTATACCTTTATATATTATAAAATCTTATAAATTTATTAATACTATTATAGCTGCTGCTCTTTCTATCCCTTTAGGCTATTATTTAGCTACTTTTAATAGTTAAATACTAAAATACTACACTAAAGGTAATAGACTGCCTATAGAGTAAATTTCTATAGCCTATAGAACTAGCTAGCCTTTATAGAGTAACTTCTAGCTCTTTCTATCCCTTTTATAGAAAATTTACTACTATTATCCTTTTCTTTTAGTAGTTTAGAATTATTAATTCTAGTAAACCTAAATAGCTTATTCTAAAAAGAGAATAACAATAGTAACTACACTTAAGCTATAATACTACTACTATTTAAACCTAAAGAAGAATATATTACTTCTAATATATATATTAATTATAATAATAGTTTTAACGCTAAAAGTAAAGGTTTTAAGTTTAAAAAGTAAGAATATAACTATAAAAGTAATATAGTAGCTATAGAGCTAAATAATATTAAAACTTATCTTATATTGCTTAATTTCTACTGCCTATATAGTACTTTTAGTAGGCCTAGAAGTGCTAAAAGCACCCTAAAAGTTAATAAGTTTATCTTTAGCACTATTTCTATAGAAATTAAAGATAATATTAATATTACTAATATAGAGTTTATTATAGAAGACTATAGTTAGTATTACTACACTAATAGAGCTAAAGAAAAGGTATAGAATATAGAAAATACTATTTATACTTATACCTATAAATTTACTCTTAAAGGCAGTATAATAGATAAAACTAGCATTAAGGTCTCTAAAGACAATATATATTACTTACTCTAGTAGAATATAGTAATATATATCTTTAGGATTTATAATAACTATAAAGTAAAGCGCTAAAACTAGTAATATAAAGGTAAAAATGCTAAGGCATTTATAGGTAACACTAAAGTAGCTAAAAGAGGTAAGATATAGGCAAAAGCAGTAGCTACTATATACTATAGTAGCAATATAGTAAAAAGAGGTAAAGAAACTATTACTATAAATTTATTTACTAGTTTACTATTATAGGCAGTATTACTTACTATTTACTTCTTTAATAAATTTAGTAAAATTAATAGCACTATTATAGGTACTTTAGCTAGTATTAGCTATATAGACTTACTCTTTATTCTATTAGCTAAGGTATAATTTTAAAGCTAATGTAATAGTTTCTTTTAGAAGAAGTATAAATTTAACGCTAAAGAAATAATTAAAGCCTACCTTAAGGATACTTCTATAAGTAGTAACGCTATATAGAAGTAACTTAACCTTTATATTACTAAAATTAATAAGTTAAATAAAAAGATTAACTAAGTTAAAATAAAGGCTAAAGGAGGTTTATTTAATAAGTAGTTTAATAAATTATAAATAGCTATTTATAGTATATATAACTAACTAAATAGTATAAGTTAATTTAATAAAGGTATTAATAATATTATTAATAAAAATAAAACCTTACTAAAGGTTACTAATAATATTAATATACTATAGGCAGAAAGTAAACACCTATAATATAAAATTAACTATATTTATATAAACTTCTTAAAACACTTAGCTAATTAGCCTATTGCTATATAAAGCCTCTTTAGTAATAGATTTAGCACTATTTAATATAGAAGAAGTGCTTAGTTTATTCTAATTAATCTATCTTTAATATATTTCTTTTTATTAATTCTATAAAAAATACTTTCTATAGTAAAGCTAACACTAACTAAGGTAAAAACGCTAACTAAAAGGCTAACTATAGATAAACTAGTAAAAATACCTATTAAGCGTAAAACTAATGCCTCTTAGGTAAAACTCTCTTTAAAGCTACTAGAAATATTCTTTAGCTTTACTTTCTAAAGAGAACTAATAGCTTACTATAACTAACTAATAATTTACTGCTATTACTAATGCTTAAGGATTAGAATAAGCTGTATATATATAGAGAAATACACTAAAGGGATTTAATAGAAAATTTACTTTAATATAGATTAATTTTTAATACTTTTAATACTATATAGAATAATCTTATATAAAGAATATACTATATAGATTTAATAAATTAGCTTTATTATATAAGATTAATTTATAGGATTTAATATTATCTAGAATAATTTTATATAACTTTACTTATATATAGAATATAGAATAAGCTTTAACGCTCTATTAGGTTTAAGGAAATCTATTAATTTAATATATAGATTTAATAGTTACTAGATTATAAGTGTAATTTAAGCATTATAAGTGTATAGAAAAATATATAAATATAGCAGCCTATGCTGTAGATTGCACTACAACAACAATAATATATACTTACGCAATAAAATAATAACTACCTTTTTACGCCTTTTATAATAGCTAGATTAATAAGTTATTTAGTTTAATCTAATACACTTTCTAATAACTAACAATTAATTTTTAAAATAGCTAAAACAGCTAATCTTTTTTATAGAGGCAGCACTTATTATAGAATAATTCTATAGACCTATAGGTTACTAGTGTATATAACTGCAATTATATATAAGTAGTTAGAAGTAACACTTAGGTAGTTAGATTAAACAATTAACAATTATTCACTAGAACACTATTACTAAATGCTCCTTACAGAAGCTCTTACAACTCCTCTTACGATTTATTGCATAACCTGTCGAATCCGACAACCTATTGTCACTTCCGACAAACCCACGTTGGATCCCACCGTAACACTATTGCTAGTAAGAGGGACGCTACTATACACGCTAAAGACGCTAAAGCTGTTACAAGAGATAAAGGGATTAGGACTTTAGGATTAAGGGAATTAGCTAGAGGGTTAAGTCACTTATAAGTCTTGCTTTGCAAGCTTATTTGTAACTAGGGAGGTATTATATTGCGGCAGAGTTACTCCCTTGCGCTCTTATATTAGCTTTATAAGGGATACTATATATAGATTTTTCTCTATAAGAGTGCGCATCGCCTAAACATCTAAATAGTTTAAGCAAGCAAGTGTGTAAGTAGCTTCTGCTAATTCTTTTTAGGCTTTTGCTCTTTTAATTAATTAATATCTTTTAGCCTGCTTTAATTTATAACACTTAACGCTTAAGAGATATTACTTTACTGCTAGTAACACTTTCTCTAACTCTTTAGTATATTTAGCTCCTTTTATATATATATATCTCCTAAGCTGCAATTAATATTTTATTTCTGCCTTTTTAAACTATTTAATCTTCTTACCTGTTATTATTTAATAGCATACACTAACAAATATCTCGCTCTCTGCCGATCCTCTTCGATCTTAACGTACGCTATATTGTTACCCGCTTTAGTGTAGGCTGCATAGTTATTTAGGGGTTTAGTTTTGAGGCGACAAACTAAGAGTATTAACAATAGTTATTAATAAACGTTAGAAAGTATTAAGAACCTTATAAAGATAGAATTAAAAACTTTCTGGATAGATCTAAATAAATTAGATTAAATTTGTTTGTTGAATAATGTAATAACTTTAGTTTGTAATGCATAGATTTTACTAGAATATATATCTTACATTAAAAATTATTTAGTTTATTTAGAATTTTGTTGCTATTAGAATACAGCCTTATTGCTGTAGATTTAGTAATATTTATATAAGTAAACGCTTAATAGAAGTCTATATAGTTAATAAAGTAAGTAGTGTATTAATTTAATCTTATATTTAAATTTAAATCTTCTACTGTTTATATTATAAATATATTGTTTTTAAGATATTTAGCCTAAAGTATTATATTATATTTATTGTTTATAATATAGATATTGTTCTTAGTAGCTTTTATATAGTATTTATAACGGATTACTATTTAACTAAACAATCTTATATTCCCTAGTTAATAGCTATATAAAACATTATATAATTGTTGTTGTTTTGTAGAACTATTAGGTATTTTTATTAAAATTTCTATAGTACTAATACTATTAACAGAGAGTTAGGTACTACTAGCAATAGTAATAATTCTAGAATAAGGTTAAAGTTATATAAAATTATTAGAATAACTTAATATATATTTAAAGGCTTCTAAATTAAAGATTTAAGATTAAATTCTATTAACGTTAAGTAAAGTAGTAAAAGTAAAGACATTAATATCTATTAAAGTT
>JFHB01000291.1:0-28831 GCA_000729835.1 Atkinsonella hypoxylon
CCTTGATGCTGTTTAGCAAATTAACCCTTCCTTTTCAACCTATTAGCACAATAGAATTAGAGATAAATCGATCTCTAATAAGCTAAATTAGAAGGAAAAGATACTAGATAGTGTGTTGCGGCGGGGTTACCCCCCTTGCGCTCTTATATTAGCTTTGCAAGGGATGCCACTTTATTGTCTTAAAACTAAACCCCTAAATAACTATACAGCCTACACTAAAGCGGGTAACAATGTAGCGCACGTTAAGATCGAAGAGGATCGGCAGAGAGCGAGATATTTGTCTAAGCGTACTATTAAACAATAGTAGGTAAGAAGATTAAATAGTTAGAAAAGGCAGAAATAAAATATTAATTGCAGCTTAGAAGATATTTACGTGCAAAAGAAGCTAAATATATTAAAGAGCTAGGGAAATTATTAGCAGTAGTAGAGCAATGCCTCTTAAGTGTTAAGTGTTGTAAATTAAAGCAGGCTAAAAGATATTAATTAATTAAAAGGGATAAAAGCTAAAAAGAATTAGCAGAAGCCGCTTATGCGCTTACTTCCTTAAACTATCTAGATGTCTAGGCGATACACACTCTTATAGAGAAAAATCTATATATAGCATCTCTTATAAAGCTAATATAAAAGCGCAAGGGGGTAACCCTGCTGCAACACAATACCTCCCCAGTCATAAATAAGCTTGTAAAGCAAGACTTATAAGTAACTTAACCCTCTAGCTAATTCCTTTAATCCTAAAGTCCTAATCCTTTTATCTCCTGTAACAGCTTTAGCGTCTTTAGCGTGCGTAGTGGATGCCTAATATACACTAAAGTTGCTTTTTAATAGAGTCCTATACCTAATGCGCCTCTAAGAGCTATTAAATTCTTTTGCAATTAGAATCTTAAGGCTTAGTTTGTTAATAGCACTGCAAGAGAAAGCTCCCTCTTGTGTAAGGTTGCGCTAGAATTAAACGTTAAAAACTTCGTCTTTATCCTAACTAAGATAGCTTATTCTTATAGATATTTCTATTATACGCTTACTAACTGTTAAGAGCGCTATAAAGCCCTTTTAATCTTGTTCTTTAGCAAAGAAAACAGTGCATTTTGCTCCTATTGTACTAATATATATCTTTAGACAGTTACCTTATTTAGGGAATATATTTACTTCCTATTCTACAGCTGTACCTCTCTTAAGGATGTCTACAGCAGCTTATATAGCAATTACGTCTAAAGTAGCTCTACTGCTGTAAGCTATAAGTAGCAATTTGCAAAAAGTTACAGTAACTACAGTTAGATTCACTATAATGCTTCTTTTGTAACGTTCTAGGGTAAAGACTAGGTAAATTAACTATTTATCCTTCTAAAGCTTTAGGAGGTTCTTTATAAGGATCTTTCTCCCTTTATAGCAGTTAATATTCCTTACTCTTTCCCTTAAACATTAGGACTACTAGAATTTCGCTAAAAGATTAAGTATAAATTGCCTAAGTTAAAAGAAAAAAAAATAGAAAAAGGGTAAAGGCTAAGCAGCCTCTTTAGTTAAAACAGAATAGAACTATACTTATTTTTAGCAGTTTTTAAAAACTTTTTATATATTCTATTTAATCTAGGTTTATAGTCTTAATTCTAATTAGCTTTAAATCTTTAAATAGTCTTAATATACTATTATTAAATCTTAGTTAGTCTTAAATATATAAATAAATAAACTTAATCTCCCTTCTCCCTAAAGCTAAAGATATAGGAACTACAGCTTTAGCTTTTACAAAAGCTACAGTAAGTTATATACCTTAGTAAAGTTATAGGTAAATTGCTAAGATTAAATAATATTACTAATCTCCTTATAGCTTCTACGCTCTTCTTTAGGTATTATTAGTAGATAAACTTCTATTGTATACTTTAGATAACGTTGTAGCAAAAGGTCTACTTTAGCGTTATTATCCTTATAATTCTCTTCTTAGTATATCTATAGTATATAGCCCTTAGAAACTATTTAATTTAATATATTATATTAAGCATTAGTAGATTGTAATTTATTAGTATCTTGCTTAAAGTCGCTAGTGTCTTTACTATATTAAGCAGTATATTATAGGGTATAGAGCTATTTATTAGCAGTAAAAGTCTACTATCTCTCTAGATTAAGCCTAAACTTCTTAATGTAATCCCTAGAAATAGTCTTATTAAGCACTATACTATTTAGGGTCTCTAAACAGTAAGCGCTAGTAACTTTCACTTAGCTGTACACCTTAAAAGAACTATTCTATTGTATTACTAACTTCTTCTTTATTAATATATCTATAACCCTTTATATATTATTTTTGAAAATAATAGGGATTACAGGACTAGATAGAAGAGGGTAGTGGTCTCTTATATTTAGCACCTGTAATTGCTCCTAGCAATTATCACGTAGTGGAAGCAGCAGCGGCCTAAATCAAGCTGTAGTGTATAGTATAGATCACGTAGAGGCAGTAGATAACTATAATAATAGTGGTATCTTATATTGAGAGTGCTGTAACAAACAAGTAAGAGTAGGATCTTAAATCTTTCCAGTCCCTTATAGACCTACTAACTATATTAGCGGGCTGTAGTCGCTAGAAGGGGCTTGTAGGCCACTTTATAATTTCCGCAAAAAGATTTACTATATAAAAACAAAAAAATCGACTTATAGCTATACAAACGAGACACCTACGTGCACAATTTAACAAATTCTACTAATAACAAGCAACCCTTATTAGCAACCCTATCCAACAATTATACTATTAGATAGCCCTAATTCTTAGCTTTTAAATAGTATACTTCTTGAATTTCTACTATTGCTAGTTGTGGAGAAAATCGTTGTTAAAGTTGACTATAGGTTAGGCAACTTTGCCTTAGTCGATTCTAGATGTTTTGCATCTAGTAACAGCGATATCTCTACCAAAAATTAACGTAACAAGACCTAATGAGGGTCACGTGATAGAGCAACTAGTAGGCATAAAAATAGGCTATACAGGGTAGCTTATTTTTAACAATTATATATAAGAACTAGATCTCCTAAGACTAATTAATCTTTCTCCTTTTACAATAATGCCTCTTAGTTCTAATTTATTTAATTAGCTAAGTGTTGCCTAAATATAAAGACTTTTACGTAAGCCCTTTAGATATCTACTTCCTTTTATTCTAGCATCTTAACTCTTACTTTAAAGAGATCCTATATTATTATAACTTCTAACTAATTAATTAACCTTTAAGTAGAAAATTTAACCTCTAAAGGAAGAATAAGCTTCTAACTGTAAATTAGGTAGAAAGTAGATTTACTGTATAACGCTTATATAGCTATATAGTCTGCTAATAGTGCCTTATTTAGTAATTTAAACTACTTACTGTTAAAACCTTCTATCTTTAAAAGAGTAAATATAAGCGTTTAATAACTAGCTTTAATAGGTAAATTAGCTTTTAGATTATATACTAATGTCTTAATCCCTTTAATCCTAATAGCTTTAACTGCTTTTTTAAGATTCCTATATATTTCTAGCTCTCTATTAAAAACTAGAAATTAAAAGACTCTAAATTGTATAATTAGTTTTATTAGAAACTTCTAAATAGCTGCAATATTAGCATACTGTATAGAGTGCGCTTCTACCTATCTAGTAAGGTTATATCTTACTTCTAGAAGGTACTTAAAACTATAATTAAGTAGTATATATTAGGTGTTAATATATATCTTGCTTATTAGGTTACCTAGAGCTATTAGTATTAATAATTCTTTAGGCCTCTAAGAAGTAAACTTTTAGTATACTTTACAATAGAAAATTATTGCCTAAACTATATTCTAGAGTTCTTTCTAAAAGTATTTAATTCTAGCTACTTAAAATATAACTTCTATACCTTTATAACCTATTTACTTATATAAAGCCTTAATAATTTTCTTCTATTGCATTAAGTCTTTAATAACTAAAGTAGAACCCTTTATTATACTAATTAGTCTCTTTTATAATAGGCCTTTATCTAAGAAGTATTGCTTAGCACTTATATAAAGCTGCTTATACTTACTTTTATCTAGATTAAATAGTCTTTATAACGTTAAAAGGAAATCTATAATTTGCTAAGTTCTAGGAGTGTAGTATACTCTATTATGCAGCTAAACCTTATTAACGTTAAGCTATAGGTTAATAAAATCTTTAATATTCCCTTTAGCTGCTTAATCTAATATATTAAAAGGTCTACCTTCTTTACGCAATAAAGCATTAGCTATCTTGTTCTTTTCTCCTAGAATATATCTAGCTGTAAAATTAAACAGTATAATATAGCTAATCTATTATATAATAAGCGCGCTAGGAACGTTATTAATAGCGCTATTAAGCTAATATATAAGCACCTAAGAATTAGTCTCTAGAGTAAAGGGAACTCTATAGAGATAAATTTATAGCCTTCTTAATATATAAACAATAGCTCTATATTCTTACTTTATTCTATTATACTTAATTTCTAAATTGCTTTAATATCCGCTTTTATATTATATAGAGTGTTATTGCCTATTAATAATTTACATTAAAACTGCTCTTTATTCTTTTAAGCTTATATTAACTATTAATATAATTTCCCTAGCGCCTAGGCTAAGATTAATTATTATAAGAACTAGTATAGTTATTATTATACACTTAAGGACCTCTATAGCGTTCTTTTAGTCTAGTCCTTAAGTTTACTTAGCACTTTTCTTAAGTAAGATTATAAAAGGCTTAGCTTTTATAGAGTAATACTATACCTAAATACAATAATAGCCTATAAGCCTAAGAAAGAATTTAACCTTAAAAACATTCTTATACTCTATTTACTTTAGAATCTTTATTACTTTTACTTTTAAAGGTTTCCTTCTATTAGTGCTATATATAAATCTAATAATCTCTATAGTCTTCTAGTATAGCTTTAATTTTATAGTAAATATAGTATAACTAGCTAGCTTAATATTAATAAAGACTTTATTAATGTTAATTAAATGCTCTATAATGTATCTTTATACGTTAAGTAACACTTTCTCTCTATTATAAGTAGTAGTAAGGCCTTTTACTGCAATATTATCTAAGAAGAGCTTATAAGTATAAAGAATTAGGTTAAAAAGAATTCTCTTTACTATTTAAATAAATTAAGTAATAAAGTTAGTTGCTCCTTAAGGAAGTATATAAAGTTATAGAAGCTCTATTACTGTTAAAATTGTTGTTAAGTCCCTACTTTCCTCTATAAGTAGCACCTAGTTGTAGCCTAACAGCAAATTAATAACTAAAAGTATCTTATATATCCTAAATTCTTTGCTAAAAGCCTTTACTCCTTTTAGAATATAGGCATTCTATATTGTAATCTTGTTATAAGCTATTGTAAACAGCACTAGCTATATCCCTTTATCCTTCTTTATTACTAAAAAGTAAGGGTTTCTATAAGATCTATAGCTTTTTTCTAATAACCTATACTAAAGCTTCTTTTTTAATAAATTAACTAGTTTTCCTTATAGGCTAATAGGTATTAGTATTAACTTTACCTTCTAAGCTCTATAAGCAACAGTATAAATAACTTAAGGCAGTGTAACTAGAGGATTAATCTTTCTACACTCTAATAAGTTCTACACTAGTGCTGCTTCTTAGTTATAGAGGATTTCCTTAAAAACATTAACTTCTTTTACTATTAAATGTTCTTATACTTATTTAACTATTTAATTTAAACGCTCTTTTATTATTTAGAATCCTTAGAGCTTTTTGCTAAATCTTTCTATAATATATTTAGTATATTTTTTTAATTTATTTAAGTGTACTTTTACCTCTTTCTACTTCTTCTATTTCTACTTAGAGTCTCTATTAAGCGTAGATCTATCTAAAGAAATATTATCTTTTAGTAGAATCTTATTAGCTTTTTACTTATATAATGTATTTACCTTTAAATTAATTAGTTATAATTACCTTAAGGGCTAAATCTTCTCTATAGCCTCTTTAAGTTAGCTTCTATACTATTTAGCTATTCCCTTTATTATAAGGTTAATAATAGCTATACCTTTATCCTTTATTATTAGTACTAGCTCCTTATTGTTATTTAATTTAGCTTTAAGTCTTTCTTTAACTATTTAATTATAGACTAAATCCTTAGATAACTTATTAATTAAGATTAAATTAACGCTAGTAGCTATTACTTTATCTATTACAGTCTTCTATTTAATACTTCTAGTAACCCTTAAGACTAATATAATATTACTAAAACAGCACTTTAAGAGAAGCTTACCTCCTTTATTACTATACTTAAAGGTAACTTTAGCTATATATATAAAAGGCATTTTAAGGATTAATTATATATATAAAGACTTTAGTGTAATATAAAAGTAAATTAGCGTTTAAACGTTTCTAAGGTATAGCTTTATTATTACCTCTTTTAACATTATAAGCTTATATAACGTAAAAGATATAGTAGTAGTCTTTTACTTTATTAGAGTTATTTTTAAATTAAGCTCTTTAATAAGATCCTTAGTAATAATATTCTTTTATAAACTATAATCTATAAAACTATTAATAAGTAAAGAGTTTAGGCTTCTAAGTTATACTTAAAGATAAAGTAAGTTCTATAAATAGCTTATAATTGCTTTTAGCTTTAAAATACTATTTAATTCTCTAATATAAAGTATATTTACCTATAGGTTTATAACAAACTTCTTCTCTTTAATATAATTTCCTATATATTCTTATATAATATTCTATAAATCCTTCTAGATACTACTAAGCAGTTATTTTATATATTTATTAGTAATATCTTCTTTATTATCTTCTGCTGCCTCTTTAACTATAGTAAATATTATCTTAATAATATTAATTAATTAATCTTTTTACTCTTTAACTCTTTATCTCTTCCTTAGGATAGAATATAGAGGTATAACTTTAGCACTTATTCTATTAATATAATAGACTTTATTAACACTATTTACTTACATTAGGTATTTATTCTCTATTGCTTCTGTAAGTGTAAGCATTAGTTAGTATAGGTCTTATAAGCTAACTTTAATCTTTTTCTAAAAAATATCTTTAAATAATTACATAAGAAGCTATACTTTTATATCTATAGAGCTATCTTTCTTAGCTTTCTTTCCTTTCCTTTTAGCTTAGTCTTCTAAAGCTCTTTTTTGCTTAATAGAGCATTATATCCTTACAGTATAAACTCTAAAGGGCTAGGCTATAATTCTCTTCTTAATTAGTATATAAAGAGTTCTTCTAGGTCTATATTCCTTTATCTTAAACGTTAAAGTTACTGTAGTTGTTGGAATCGTCATGACTCCATTGTGCGATTCCGGCGCCTGCGTGGGTGGATACAACCGCTGATTGGTTGCATCTGCACACTAGTCTCCACTTACATCAGGGTCGCCAATACCCCTTAATTCCCCCTTAACACAACACTATACCTAAGGTATATAAGGCATCTAACAGGGTATATAATGTAGCCTCTTTTGCTAGTTAGATATAACTCCTAGATAACTAAATTTAAACCCCTTTAATGTAAATACTAGTGCACTAGTAAATTAGTTATAGAACTAACTTAAAGGAGTATAAATTAAACCCTTAGTCTATTAACACTAATTAGTAGTTGCTTAACTAGGAGTCTTTAGTACAACTAAAGAGATTAGTACAACTAACTATAGATTAGCTAGATTTAGCAAGAAGAGACGTAATACTATTAGCTAGAACCCTTAGCGGCTAACGCAACTAGTAAAGCGTACTAAAGGAAGGGATATTTTTACAATTACTTAGTTACTAAGTTGTATTTACTTATAACAACGTTTTAGTTTAACTAATTATTAATATTAAACTCCTAAGGAATTAAATTACTAGCTAGAACCCTTAGCAGCTAATGCTATAGGATTTAACTCCCCTAACTATCTTAAAACTTAGCTAGAAGCTAGCTAAATCTCTCTATCTTTATACTAATTCTATTATAACTACTTTCTCTTTCTATACTACTTAATCTTATTTAATACAATAAGTTTATAATAACTCTAGGCAGATTTATAAGAATTTAAGCAACAACTACAATCTAATAAGCTTTTAGAATAACTTTAAAAGTATTAGAAACTTCTATTAATAGATTAGAACTTAATATATAAAATTAACCTAGAAACTGCTACTACTACTAATCTAAATAATAGAATTGCCTTTATAATTAACCTCTATAAAGATTAAAGATTTAGAGATTAGAAATAATAGAAGAACTTTAAATTTAACTTCTATAACTAGAATAAAGACCTATTTTAAAGAGCTTTTACTCTAATTATTAAAGCGTTACGTAATTTACTATATAAATATAGAGTCTATATAGGCAGAAGCAGCAGCTAAATTACTAATTCCCTTAAAAGAGTGCTATAAAAAGAGGAACAATCTATATAGCTAGAAGAAGAGATTAATAAATAAGTAGCATTAAGCAAATTCCACTTAAATCTACACCTAGATATAGAACCTATATCTACAGTAAAGAAGCCTTAATCTTCTTTATAGAACCCTCTCTCTATACCTTTAGCACTCTCTTTATTACTTTTGTTAAGTATACTTAGCAATCTAATAGGTATATTAGCAGAAATGCTACCTCCTCTCTCTTTACTATAGAATATAAGATTTCTTCTGCTTTTAGTAGTATAACTATTACTTTCTTCTATAATAGATCCTTTCTAGATTAATATAAGGAAAGTCCTTAACCTTATAAAGATCTATAAAGAAAGCAATAAATACAGTAGTAATATATTCGATTTTATTATGCTAAAAGTAGTTATCCTTAAAGACCTATACTAATAACTTAATTTCTTAGAACTAGCAATAATAAAGGCATTTCTAGTAATACTAATAGGTAAAGCGCGTAAATTCTATCTTACAATAATTGCAATAAACATAAAAATAAATTATACCTTTAATTAAATAGTTAAAATTATTAAACAACACTTTAAAACCTTAACTAATAAGTAGTTCTATTGCTAAAGATAGAACAGCATTACGTTACATAATATAATCACTAAGAACCCTAATAAATCTATACTTAACTACTTTAATATAATAATCTAGAACCTTTAAGATATCTATAACAGCCTTTTTAACTCTCTTATAGATAATTCTAAACTTATTAAGTAAACCCTTTAAGCAGTTAGAGGCATCCCTAAATATAGCTAAGCTAAATTTATAACTAACGCAACATTCTAAGAGCTTATTAGCAACCTATAAAAGTTAATTAGTATTGCAGAAGTATAGAAGGAAATTAGCTAATTCTACATTAGATTTAACTAACTTAATATTAATAATAAAGCCCTTTATATAGACTATTAATATTAACGTTTAAGAGACCCTAGCTATAGCAGAAGTAAGACCTAAAAATAACGCTACTTTATCTATAGAAAAGAAGGATATTAGTTAATAAAGTATAGTAAAAAAGAGCGTTAAGAAGTATAATAAAGATAGTAGAACAATAAAAAGCATAGAACCCCTCCTTTAAACAGCAAATTTAGAGCCTATCTATAGGCTTATAAAGGATTAAGTAAACCTATATAGAATAACAGTTCTAATAATGCTTAAGATGTAAGCAAGGTATTTATTAAAGAATTTAATATAGCTAATAAAGGAAAAGCTCCTTAGCTAATAATTATATAATTCTTTACTAATGCTATAACTACAAACAATAGAGCTATCTTCTAGAACCTTAAGGAAGAAGCCTGCTAGTATACTCTATATAAGGAAGACCTATTTACAGAAGATTAATTAAATTCTATAGATCCCTTATTATATTTATTATCTTATATATTAGAAGAACGTTATTCTAGTAAGATATTTAGAGGTATCTTGCTTAACACTAAAGCAGTAGGAGTATTAACAGCTAGAATTAACTAAGTACAAGCACTAGTGAAGAAAATGCCTTTATTAAAGATAAATCTATCTAATTAACACTATATAATTATATTTAGTATAGGATTAGCAACTTTAATAGGCTTTATTATAGTTCTAATAGTCTTTAGCTTAATTACATTCTATATAATTAATATAAGCACCCTGTTTCTATATAGCATTAATAATATAGATAAGATATATATAAAGCTTAACAACCTTAAAAATGTACTAATTTAAGGCAATTAAAAGGTCTCTATTATCTAGAAATAAGAACATCTATAGTAAACTCTAGAAGCTATAGAAGTAGCTATATTCTTCTTGTTAGAAAAGTAAATCTATTACCTTTATTGTTAATTTAGGCATCCCTCTATATAACAATTAACGAAGATTCTATAACGTATAGGCGAAGATATTAGTAACAATAACGCTATTAATAGAATTACATAAGTCTGCTACTACTGCTAACTTAACAGTAAATTACCTAGTTAATTCTAATTTACATTAAAAGATAACTATAACTTTAACTATAAAATTATTGTTAATATTATATATCTAGACAGCAGCTCTATTCTTTATGTTATTAATTCTGCAACCTTATTCTAGGCAGCCTACTTTTTAGAACTCTAAAAGCAGAAAGTATAAGATATCTAGAATATATTAAAAGAATGCTAAATTAATATCTATCTAAGCCCTTCTAACTAGATAGTTTATAATGCTAAAAAGAACTTTATATCTACTAAATTCTGCTATTATATATAAATATTGTCCGTTAATGTTAATAAAGTTCCTATTAAAGCCTATAACAGTATTAGTAAAGTTAAATAGTACTATAGCCTATTATAAAGAGCTTATAACATTATTAACAATAAATTAGGCACTAATACTAGTATTATAAAGGATTAAAAGCTTTAAATAGCTGTTAAAGCTATTAATAATTCTGCTAGACCTAACAGTCTTATGCCTATATTATTAGTCTTTAGTTCCTACTTCTGTATAATAAATAATTTACCTCTAAGCCTTTCTGTAATATAATAAGCTTTAATTCTACGTAAAGCTACTAATAAAGCCTAAAAGTGCTTAGCATAAAGATAAATTTATAATGCTCTTGCCTCCTGCAACAGCTTAAATATAATATCTATATATTTACTGCCTCTGCAGTTAGAAGTGTATATATAGCGTAAAAAAGAAGGCTAGTAAGGCCCCTATAAGCTGCTTACTATAAATAGCAAGGAGTGCACTATATAAATGCCTTACAGCTCTATTTGTTTTTGCACAACTATTGTAAAACTCTACTACTACAACAACAATAAATCTAACAATTATCTTGCTATTTCTAACGTTACACCTAATAAAAGCAACATAGAATCTCTACCTAAAAGCAATTCTATTTTACTAAAGAAGAGAGAAAGACCTCTAAAAGTAAAACAATTAATTAATCTAAATTTAATATAAAAAAGAGGTTCTAGAAGACTAAGAAAGAACTCTCTTTCTATTTTAATTAATTCTATATAAAATTTCTCTACTTTTAACAACAAACTAAATAGATATATTACTGTTTCTAGCCTAACTGCTAGTAGTCCTTATAATTCTAATCCTAGTAGTAATATTAATTCTACTTATATATTACTATATAAATCTAGCAATAAAATTTTCCTTTCTGCAAAAGAAACAGTAGACTATAACTTAGCTATATAACTAAGGAAAGACAACAAGATTACAGCAAAAGGTGCTCTATTTAAGGTATTTAACTAAGCTAAAATTAACGCACTATTAGCTAAAGACGTCTTCTAATTCGTTAAATTTAACTCTACTATATATAACAACTATATCTTTAAATCTTATATAGTTTAAGAAGTTAAAGGAAAAGGAACTATATTACTATATAAGAAGTTAAGACTAGTTATCTAAGGATATAACAACAGCAACAAATTGTTAATTTTAACGTAATCCTTAACAATTTAACAAGCTAGTTAACGCCTAATTGTAGCACTAGCTCTATCTCTCTAAAAACGCAATATTGTCTTATAGATCTACAATATTATATAGGCTTATATACAATTTAACACTAATTTAAATAGATTAATTATTGCATAACTTCCTAACTAAATTAGACACCTATATCCCTATAATATAGTAATAGAAGTAATTAAGCCTCTATATAGAATCGCTAAAGTAGGTATATATTAGTAGTCTATATACTTCTGCTACTACTGTAACAATTTAAGTTTAGTTATATTAATATATAACCCCTGCTTACTAATATTAAACAATAAGAATTACTTTAGAATTGTTAGAATATAGACTAATAATACGCTAGAACTAAGCAATAGAACCTTCTTTAACTGTAAGGAATCTAAACTATAGAAGGCTAATTTTACTGTAAAGCTAAAGTAAAGCTTAACAGCAGAAACGCTACTAATTTTTAATAGATATATATTAACTAAATCTAATAATAGCACTTTAACTCTTCGCTAGAAAGGTTAAAGTAAGAGGATTTAACCTATTAATACTACTAGTGTTAATATAAATTTAACAAAACAATAGTATATTAAGCAATAAGCCTATAGAGTGTATATTGCTACAATCTATTAACTAGAAGCTGCATTTAACCTTTCTGTTGCTGTATAACAGCAAGATATTACAATTAATAATATTAAATAACTAAATAAGAGGCTTTAATAGCAGATTAACAACTAAACCTATAGATTATAATACATCCTAATAGACCTTCTCTCTGCTAAATTGTATATATTTATTAATAGATCCTTTATAAACAATAAAGATTTAAGCTTCTAGATAGAATATATAATTATCCTAGGCAATAAAGGAGCTTGTAAAGAGAACGCTAAATTTATAATAAAAGGCAATATTATTATATATAGCTCTATTAAAAGCAAGAGAGTTATAAGGAGCGCGCTTGCATTAGAACTATATAGTATAGTGTAAGGTGTAAATATATTGTATACTATTAGCACTACGTTAAATATAGTAATAAAGCAGCTATAGATACTGCTAATTCTACTAGTAGTCTATATAGATTTATTCTTATTGTATAAATGCCTTATAAAGCTTAGCATAATAAAGGAAAAGAGATTAATAATTAATATTATAGCGCTATATTAATTATACAAAAGGCGCAAAATCAACAAAATCTATTAGATTAACAGCAAAGATAATATCGCTAATTTAATAACAAAAGCAACGCTAAATAAGACTCTTAAATTCTTTATTAATAACAATAAGGCTAATATATAAGTAGAAGGCTAAGTAAAGAGACCTATGAATTAATGCAGAAGAATATTAGATTTATTGTTACTTATTCCTTTAATCTATTTTGTTATTACTGTAACTATTAGAGTTACTCTACTAGCACAATAAAAAGAGAGACTACTAGTGTTAAAATTGTTATAACTCTATTGTGCAATTCTAGCGCCTGCGTAGGTAGATACAACCGCTAATTAGTTGTATCTATACACTAGTCTCCACTTACATTAGGGTCGCTAATACCCCTTAATTCCCCCTTAACACAACACTATACCTAAGGCATATAAGGCATCCAACGGGGTATATAATGTAGCCTCTTTTGCTAGTTAGATACAACTCCTAGATAACCGAATTTGAACCCCTTTAATGTGAATACTAGTGCACTAGTGAATTGGTCATAGGACCGACTCGAAGGAGTATAAATTAGACCCTTGGTCTGTCGACAGTAGTACTATTAGTAAAGTCCCTCTTAAAGATAGCTTCCAGCAGAATGTATATTAGATAATAATTAAAAATGTTAATCTTATTAAAGATTTAATCTAGCGTCTTTCTCTCTTTCTTACTAGGCTTCTAATAGTTTAACGTTTTCCTACTAAACTCCTTAACTTAAGAATAATACTGTTTTATAATATAGTAATTAAAATAATTAACCTAAAACACTATAAGCCTATAAAGATAACTTTCTATACTAAAGAAGCTTTATATAAGAATAAGTAGTACTAGATTATTTAATTCTACTATTAAGATACTTGCTCTTTAATTATACTTTATAAAGCTAATTTTATTGTTATACTAGTAAAACTAGCATTAATCTATATAATAACCTTCCTTACTACAGTAATAGCAGTAATACTACTTTATATAGCTTTTAGTTATATAGGTCCTAAAGCTCTAGGCATTATTATATATATTAATAGCGTTAATATATATATTCTGCCTTTTCTCCTTCTTTTTCCTAAATTTTTCTTTAAAAAGCTTTATAATATTTATCTTTAAAACTACTTACTTTATAAATATAATCTTTATATCTTTAAACTTTTAGGTTAAATTGTTTATTTAATCTTTTACTTCTAAAATAAGCTATATAATTTCCTTAGCCTTATAACTAAAATTACTTATACTATAATACTTAGGACTTCTTCTGCCTAAAGGTATATAAAGGTAGTCTCTTCTATTGTTATAGAGTTTAGAATTACAGTCTTTTAGCTCTATTCTAGCTTATATATACTAGCTAAGCTACTCTAATAACTCTCTATAGAGTATTATAATAAACTTAGCTCTAGTAACTTTTATTTAATCTATAAAGCTAGTAAGTATAGCATTTAGTAAGGCCTTATAAATATAATTAAACTAAGAGGTTACACTACACTATATATAGAGCTTAGCGCTAATTATAGCAGCTTAATGTTCTTAAAGCTAATAAAGGGTGTTCTTTATAGTCCTTAAATAGTTCCTCTTTAGGTCTTTAAGCTTTTTATTAGCTTACTTCTTTTAATCCTAAGAAGTAGCTTTATACTAAAGTAAAAGCTACTCTTTAGCTTCTTTTTAATTATATAAGGTATAAATAACCTTTATATACTTATAGATTAATAGGTTAATATAATAGATAAATATCTTTTATTAGTTTTCCTTTAGGATAAATAAGGTCTCTATTTTTAGCTTAAAGCTAGTTAAGTAATTAAAGATATTTTCTTCCTTAAATTAGTGTATATTAAACTTCTTATTAAAGGTAGCTTAAGCTTACTGCTTTCTAATAGCTTTACCTATAGCTTTAGTAAGAGCCTTATAAGGTATAGCTATAGTGCTATTAGCACTAGTTTTATTATCTTAAGTATTTAATTCTATTATAACTTTAGGTTTTAAAACAACTTTTTTAGAAAACTTACTAGATTAACTAGAGCTAGTATTAACTACTTTAGATATAAAGCTTATACTTTTCTTTAAAGAATATAGAATACTAAACTTATATAAATAACTAATAGAATAGCTTAATATAGAAGGTAGATATAAAGAGAATAATTAATCTTACTTAGTAAAAAGAGTGTAATATATATAATTCCTTATATTAGCTGTACTTTTAATGCTTTTACCTTCTACTTCTATAGTTATATAAGCTTTTAACGCTAAAACGTAAAGGCTAAGAACTTAATTACTAATAACAGTAAATATAAAGATAACTGCTAAAATAAGAATAAAAGAGAAATTTTTCTCTATAATTAAATAATTATAACGTTTAAAGGATCTAAAAACTTCCTTTTTGCTGTATTAAGGCTATCTTAGCTAAGGGCAAAATAGAGGTTAAATAGGCTAGCTAGTATTTACAATATAGCAACTATCTTTAACTAAGCTTAGCCTATTTTAGCTTAAAAAAGCTATAGAAATTTTCTTTTTTTCTTAATTAAATAATCCCTTATAATATAGAGCTTTTATCTTTACAATTTCCTTTTTTCTTATATTAGTAATATTTAAGCTAAAATGCCCTTCTATCTTTAATGCTTAATAGCTTTTTCTTCTTTCTTCTAGAATCTCTATAAAAAACCTTCTAATTATATAATGCGCTTTAATTAGAATAAGTCTCTAGTAAAGCCTCTATTTTTATTATCTTAAAACTAAACCTCTAAATAACTATATAGCTTACACTAAAGTAAGTAATAATATAGTGTATATTAAGATTAAAGAGAATTAGTAAAGAGTAAGATATTTATTTAAGTGTACTATTAAATAATAGCAGGTAAGAAGATTAAATAGTTAGAAAAGGCAGAAATAAAATATTAATTGCAGCTTAGAAGATATTTACGCGCAAAAAGAGCTAAATATATTAAAAAGCTAGGGAAATTGTTAGCAGTAGTAAAGTAATGCCTCTTAAGTATTAAGTGTTATAAATTAAAGTAGGCTAAAAGATATTAATTAATTAAAAAGGATAAAAGCTAAAAAGAATTAGCAGAAGCTGCTTACGCACTTACTTCCTTAAACTATCTAGATGTCTAGGCGATGCGCACTCTTATAGAGAAAAATCTGTATGTAGCATCCCTTGCAAAGCTAATATAAGAGCGCAAGGGGGTAACCCCGCTGCGACACACTACATACAGATTTTCTCTATAAGAGTGCGCATCGCTTAGACGTCTAAATAGTTTAAGTAAGCGCAAAAGCAGCTTCTGCTGATTCTTTTTAGCCTTTGCTCTTTTTAATTAATTAATATCTTTTAGCCTGCTTTAATTTACAACATTTAACACTTAAGAGATATTACTTTACTGCTACTAGCACTTTCTTTAACTCTTTAACGCATTTAGCTCCTTTTTGCGCATAAATATCTTCTAAGCTGTAACTAATATTTTATTTCTATCTTTTCTAACTATTTAATCTTCTTACTTACTATTGTTTAATAGTATATATAGTTAAATATCTTGCTCTTTACTAAACCTCTTTAATCTTAATATACACTATATTATTACCTATTTTAGTGTAAGCTATATAGTTATTTAGGGGTTTAGTTTTAAGACAATAAAAATAGAGGCTTTACTAGGGACTTATTCTAATTAAAGTACATTATATAATTAAAAGGTTTTTTATAGAGATCCTAGAAGAAAGAAAGAAAAGCTGCTAAGTATTAAAGATAGAAGAGTATTTTAGCTTAAATATTGCTAATATAAGAAAAAAGGAAATTATAGAGATAAAAGCTCTATATTATAAGGGATTATTTAATTAAGAGAAAAAGAAAATTTCTGCAGCTTTTTTAAGCTAAAATAGGTAAAGCCTAGTTAAAGACAGTTACTATATTGTAAATACTAGCTAGCCTATTTAACCTCTATTTTACCCTTAGCTAAGATAGCCTTAATACAGCAAAAAGGAAGTTTTTAGGTTCTTTAGACGTTATAATTATTTAATTATAGAGAAAAATTTCTTTTTTATCCTTATCTTAGCAGTTATCTTTATATTTACTGTTATTAGCAATTAAGTTCTTAGCCTCTATATCTTAGCGTTAAGAGCTTTTGAAAATAATAGGGATTACAGGACTAGATATCTAAGAGGGTAGTGGTCTCTTAGATTTAGCACCTGTAATTGCTCCTAGCAATTATTACGTAGTGGAAGCAGCAGCGGCCTAAATCAAGCTGTAGTGTATAGTATAGATCACGTAGAGGCAGTAGATAACTATAATAATAGTGGTATCTTATATTGAGAGCGCTGTAACGAATAAGTTAGTAAGGGTAGGATCTTAAATCTTTCTAGTCCCTTATAGACCCTCTAACTATATTAGCGGGCTGTAGTCGCTAGAAGGGGCTTATAGGCTACTTTATAATTTCCGCAAAAAGATTTACTATATAAAAACAAAAAAATCAACTTACAGCTATACAAACAAGACGTCTACGTGCACAATTTAACAAATTCCACTAATAACAAGCAACCCTTATAAGTAACTCTATCCAACAATTATACTATTAGATAGCCCTAATTCTTAGCTTTTAAATAGTATACTTCTTGAATTTCTACTATTGCTAGTTGTAGAGAAAATCGCAGTTAAAGTTAACTATAGGTTAGGTAACTTTGCCTTAGTCGATTCTAGATGTTTTACATCTAGTAACAGCGATATCTCTACTAAAAATTAACGTAACAAGACCTAATAAGGGTCACGTAATAGAGCAACTAGTAGGCATAAAAATAGGCTATATAGAGTAGCTTATTTTTAACACTCCCTCTAGAAATGTAAGAAGTAATTAGTTCTATAAGCAACTTAGCTCCTTTAAAGGATATCTAAGTTAGAATTAACCAACGAAATACAGTACTAATAATAGAACTAAATAACATAACTAATTCCAGCAATTCTAGGGTAGTTATAGTTAAATATAACTAGTTATTGTTAATTGTTTTTATTGTTTTCGATTTTTAACTGTTTTTTTGTTGCTTTTATAAGCTAGCTAGAAAGCTCTAGTAACTTAATAAATTATTAATGCTTTTAGATAGCAAGAGGCTTAGTTAGGCTATCTGCTGGCATCTAATTTGTATTAATATAACTAACCTTAGCTATACCTTTACAAATCTTTTCCCTAATGTAGTTAAACTTTAAAAGGGTGTACTTAGTCCTACTATACAACGTTAAGTTGTAAGCAGTAACTATAGCGCCTTGATTATTACACCTAATAGGAATAGGAGGGGTTAAAGGTAGCTTTATCTCCTTAAAAAGGCTGTAGAGCCACTCTAATTCCCTTATAGCTTTAGATAATGCATTAGATTCTGCTTCTAATGTAGAAAGAGCAATAGTACTAGCTTTCTTTAATTTCCAGCTAATAGGTCTACTAGCTAGCTTATATAGATAAGCATAGGTTGATTTAGAAGAGGTTTTATCACTAGTAAAATCGCTATTGCAATAACTAAGGAGGGTCTTAAGTACTTCTTTACAACTAATAGAACTATTAGAAGCTTTAGAAGAAGACCCTATAGGGTGTAGACTAGAACGCTTATAAATAATAGCAAAGCTTCTAGTACTACTTAAGTACCTTAGGAGGTGCTTAGAGGCGTTTAGGTGCTCTATATAGGGCTTAGCTAGGAAGGTTAATAGCCACTAAACGGAAAAAGCAATATTAGCCCTAGTTAGCAACATTAGGTACATTATAGTGCCTATTATACTCTAATAAAGCTTATAATTGGATTTTAAGAGGAGTTTTGTAACTAGTTGCTTTAGAATCCCTAGCTGTATAGGGATAGAAGCTAGCTTAGTATCTAGCATTTTGAATCTCTCTAGGGCTTTAAGGATATATTAAGATTAATGGATTTTAATAGACCTTTTAGACCTATTATAGGTAATTTAAACGCCTAGAAAGAATTTTACTGGTCCTCTATCTTCTATTAGATAAGCTTTATGTAATAGCTTCTTTAGCTTGTTGATATAGCTTAGATTTAGACTAATTAGAAGACAGTTATCTACATAAGTAGCAATATATATAGATGTAGCTAGGTTATAAAAGACTGCTAGGTCTAATATAAGAGGTTTAAATCTATGCTTTTAAAGTAATTCTGTTAGAATTTGCTGCTATTCTCTAGGACTTTACTTTAGACTATAGAGGGATTTTTCTAGCTTAATTACTTGCTCTTTAGAGGGCTTATAATTACAGCTTTTTAGTAGCTTAGCTACTAATAGCGTTGCTTCTGCAAATTCAATGAATCTATCTAGGATTTCTATATAAATAGCTTCCTTTAGCTTGCTATTTAAAAACGCTCCTATAAAGTTAATTTGCTTAACTTCCTAGTTATTAAAAGCTACAAGAGCTAATAATATACGCTAGCTAGGAGGAATACTAGTTGCAGCAAAGGTCTCTAGATAGTCTTAACCTTCTATTTACATAAATCCCTTAGCAATAAGGCGGGCCTTATATTTAATAGGATTATTTTCTTTATCCTTTTTTAGCCTATAGATAAGCTTATTCTTTAGAACTCTTTGGCCCTTAGGTACTTAGTCTTTCCCTATAAATTTAAAGGTTCCAGCAGCTAATAGCTGCTTAAATTCGCTATAGGTAGCTTCTATCTAATGCTGCTTAGCAGAGCTTTTTAGGGCTTGCTTCTACATATTAGGAAGTTTATCCTTATTACTATTAGAAGTAATAGCTGCTTTAGTTCTTGCCTTAAAATATAGATCCTTAATTAAGGAAAATATATCTCTATCTAAATCTATAGCATTAGCATTAGCTTTAGCTTCTATAGGTTCTATATTAGCCTAAGGGGCTTCTATAGATATAGGGGCTTTAGGGGCCTCTACAGCTTCTATAGGGTTGCTTAGTAGAAGAGCTTAATCTATAGGTTCTAGTGGATGATTTAGTACATCTAGATAACTAGAATAAGGATACTTAGGAGTATAATTATCCACTAATTTATTGATTTCTCCCTCTAAAGGATTATTTACTATAGAACCAATAGGAACCTTAGGGATGCCCTAAGAAATAGGGCCTATTCCTTCTATAATTTTAACGAAGCTAGTCTTAATAACAGCTTGTTTAGAGGGGATATATATTAGATATACATTAGAACCTAGCGTAGCTAAAAGTCTACTAGGAATAGTTCTTTTAGCTAGCTTCTGTAACCTAGATTATTGTTCTAAAGGAATTAGAACTTCACAATAGGAGCCTATAGCTCTAATTTTGGAAAAATCAGGCTTATAGGTCTTAGAAGGCTCTAAATTAGCTAGATATAGCTGTTTAGGACTTAGTAGTTTAGTACTATTTGCAGTAGTATTAACTAAATCCACTATAGCAGGAAGGATGTAAGACTATAGATACAGAGGTAATTGTGACCACTGTAGGGTAGCACGCAAACGGTCTAGAAGTACCCTTATAGCTCTCTCTATTAGCCTATTCTGTTTATAAATATAGGGGCAAGAGGTGCTAAAGCAAATACCCTTAGAAGATAGCTAAGCTTACAACCTAGTATTGATTTTTGTACTACTATTAAAGTGAAGGTGTTTAGGGTAGCAGTTATACTAGTTTTTTAATTCCTTAAAGAAGCTTCTAATACAGCTATAAAGAGTAGAACCCTCTTTATTAGCTAGATTAAAAGACCACTTATACTGTGATTTTCTATTAATTAGAAAAAGAACTAAAGGCCTCTTATTGTGCAGTATAGGCTCTATTTTAACGGTATCTCCCTCTATAATATCTAAACATCTAGGGGGGTTAAGAATAGCATGCTTGCTAGGTCTTCTAACAGCTTTAGCTTAGTTGCAAGCTAGGCAGTTAAAATCCTTTTCCTTAATTTTTGTAAAATTAGGAATACCTTTAGTAATAGAAGCAGTCTTCTTTAGTAAAGGAAGTCCTATATGCCCTAATCTAACGTGCTAAGTAGCAGCTAATTCTAGGAGCTTCTTATAGGAAGAAGAAGCAGTAGTAGGAGAATTACTACTAGAATTATTATTAGAGCTAGCTTCCTGTTGCTCTCTATCTTGCTAGATCTCTTAAGAACTATAGGCCTCGTTTAAGGGATCTAGACAGCTATTTCCTCCAATATCCAGCAACTTAGGATTTAGACCTTCTAAATCCCTGTTATTAGAAGGAATCTAACTAGGAGCCTGTTTAGGAACTAGAGCTAATAGCTCTATAGCATTGTTATTAGTATTATCTTCTTCTTCTTTAAAATTAGATAATTCCTCGATTTAGCTATATTCCTTAGGATTAAAACTAGGCTGTTAAGGGATTTAAACCTCTATAGGATAACTAGCATTATAACTGCTATTATAACTATTGCTAGCTAGAAATCCTATATAAGAGAGATTAGCGTAGTTTTTATACACTCTAGGGGTCTCTTGATCAGCTATATTACCTTTATTTTAGCTTTATTTTGCTTCACTATACCTAATAAATCTATTTAGAGTCTCTTGTTGCTTATCTATTTAAGCTTTTAGATTAGCTTAAACATTATAGACTTACACTACTCTTTTAGAAGCTAATCTAGCTTCTTTTAGAGCCTTCTTAGCTATATAATCTTCTTTATTAGAAGAGAAATCTACTAGCTAAGGGGGGGACCTTACTGGACTAAAAAAGCTAGTAGCAGCTGTAGCTAGTGTACTAGAACTACTACCCCGTTTAGGGCTTATACTCTTTCCCTTACTTGTTCCTTTTAGTGCTATTTTAAAGGATTTTAATAGTTAATTTAACGCTCTTTATAGCTAATTATAGCTTAAATTACAGTGGAAAAGGTAGTAAATAACAGTAATAACCTCTACTAGATATCAATAGATTGCTCTATTATAGGCCTAGAAGTGCCCTATATCTTTAGAAATTATACTAAGATTTTTCTCTAAATTCTTTTGTAATAGGTATAATAGGCTCTAAAGGCTGCATTATATCGCGATCTATATGTACATACAATTTATATAGCAGACTAGATTAATAAGCGGTCGCGAGGGGCATAAAACATAGGTTCTAGCTATTTTTAGCTAAAAAATTCAGGAGATTCTTCTCTAATTAGGTTCTAATAAATTAGTAGAGACCTAAGTACAGCTAATTTAGGGATATTTAGCTAATTCCTACTTTAAAATCCTAACTAGTAGGATTACTATATAAATTAATTCTGCGACCGAAAACACAGGAATATCTACAATAAGAGCTGTTAGGCGTGCACTATAAATTGTAGTATAGCTACTAACAGAGGTGTATAGGGTGCACAATATACAAGATAATAGCATAACAACAAGCGATGCAGTGCAGTGCTAAGCTTATTTCTTAATGGAAATAATTAATTAGGCAATGCTTAATAAAACGATTTATAGTGTAAATGTAATGTGTGTAGATATATATATTTTAATGTTGCGCAACAATAGAACCTAGCTATTAAGAATAGCTTTAAAAGTGTATATATATAGGGTGTATAGGACTAGTGTAGGAGGCACAGGGTGGGCAGAATAAAAACACCAGTATAGTAGCTAGCAATGTGTGTACAGCAGGTATTAATAGCTTCTAGTAAGCTACTAATAACAGCAATAGCTGCTAGCGTAGGTCTTAATATAGCTTCTAATGGGTAATACAGTACACAATAGTAGATTTTAGCGGGCTAACAGCTTGCAGATAGGTCTTCCGGGCTTATAACCTTTTGAAAATAATAGGGATTATAGAACTAGATATCTAAGAGGGTAGTAGTCTCTTAGATTTAGCACCTATAATTGCTCCTAGCAATTATTACGTAGTGGAAGCAGCAGCGGCCTAAATTAAGCTGTAGTGTATAGTATAGATTACGTAGAGGCAGTAGATAACTATAATAATAGTGGTATCTTATATTAAGAGCGCTATAACGAATAAGTTAGTAAGGGTAGAATCTTAAATTTTTCCAGTCCCTTATAGACCCTCTAACTATATTAGCGGGCTGTAGTCGCTAGAAGGGGCTTATAAGCTACTTTATAATTTCCGCAAAAAGATTTACTATATAAAAACAAAAAAATCGACTTACGGCTATACAAACGAGACGCCTATATATACAATTTAACAAATTCCACTAATAATAAGCAACCCTTATAAGCAACTCTATCCAACAATTATACTATTAGATAGCCCTAATTCTTAGCTTTTAAATAATATACTTCTTAAATTTCTACTATTGCTAGTTGTGGAGAAAATCGCAGTTAAAGTTGACTATAGGTTAGGCAACTTTGCCTTAGTCGATTCTAGATGTTTCGCATCTAGTAACAGCGATATCTCTACCAAAAATCAACGTAACAAGACCTAATAAGGGTCACGTGATAGAGCAACTAGTAGGCATAAAAATAGGCTATACAGGGTAGCTTATTTTTAACAATACTATTTAGCTAAGTTATCTCTAGCTTAATGTAACTATACTATTTACAATAAGGAGCTTTTAGCAATAATATCTTACCTTAAAGCCTAAGCAGTAGAGTTATAGAGAGTAGTATACCTCTTTATAATCCTTACTAACTATAAGAATCTAGAATACTTTACGTCTCTATAAGAGATCTTTAAGCGTTAAGCTAGGTAGGTAGAGCTTCTCTTTCTCTTTAACTACTACCTATAATACTGCCTAGGGCTATAGGTAGAGCAACTAAATGCATTATTACAATAAGAGTAAGATTAAGATAGAGTAATACTATAGATAGGCTAGGTTCTCTAGCCTCTCTCTATTAGCTACCTTAATGCCCTCTATAGAGATAAGGAGGAGGAGGAGATTATAGAGAATATTGCAGTAGAAACAGCTAATAAAGTAACGCTAGAAAGTTAACTAGCTATAGCTTTATAAGTGCTAGCTAGAATAATGCTATTCCTAGATAAATACTTATAGAGCCTATAGAACTAAGGAGTGCAGAAAGACCTAGTATACCTAATAAGGTTAAATATAGTTTAAAAGAAGAAGAGAAGGTTTCTATTAGAGGTAAAAATATAAGAATAGATTGCAAACTACACCTTTAATGTATAAGAGGCACTAGTTTATTAGGGCTGCCTCTAGGTCCTTAAGTATAAGCTATTAACTACTATACTAATATATAGAATATATAAGTTGCTAATATTAGGCTACCTAGGACAAAATACTATATTTTAGGCATTAATACGCAACTATTACTAGAATAGGCTGTCTTAAGATATTACTTAGTATATTTAAAACTACTATTATTACAGCAGCTAAAAGAGTAAGAGGTTGCAGTAAGGCCTCTTGCAACCTATTCTAGCGCTAAATAGGTATTAGTTATAGATCTCTATAGATTTTATAATAGATTTACTAGCACTAGACTAAGCTGCGCTCTCTTACTTAATAGTTATTACTAATTAACTCTTAAAGTATATATAGTTAAAGGCAATAACCTCTATAAAGGTAAAGGAATATATCTAGTAGTTTAAGCATTATTAGTAGCGTTTTTATAGATTCCTAAAATAAATTATCTCTAACTATAGTTTAGATTAATTAAGTACCTTTTAGACTACTCTCTATTGCCTTATTAGAATTAAATAATTACTGTTTATATTCTATTACCTATAAATAAACAGTAAAATAAAGAGAGTTAATTAGGAAGTATAAGTAATTCTATAGATTATAGTTACTTTTTTACAGTTTAACTAGCCTAAATATCTTCTTATATATTAACTAGCTATTAACAATAGGAATTCCTTAGTAACTAGTATAAGTTTAAACTAAGCAATATATAGATATAATATAGACTTTATCTAAAAGCTTATAGATAAAGAAGAGTCCTAAGTTTTATATAAGGGGTAGGCTTTAGTGTTCCTTAAACAGCTGTAAAAGAGTATAAATATTACTTAAGCTACAATTAACTTTACCTAATAGAGGCAGTAAGAGCAGTTAAATAGAAGCTATAAGCTAGTAGAACAGTATAAGGTAGAGAACTTAGTTTAGCTAATGCTCTATTATATTAAGATAAACTGCTTAAGTTAGAAGCTTAATTAGGTTATAGTAAAGTATATAGTTATAAATATACTAATACCTTTAACTATAAAGTTAAATATTCTACTAGGAATTTACCTAGTCTTCTATATTAATCTTATTAAGTAAGTAGCAATAAACCTCTTACTTTTTTAGCAATTAGTAGACTTAAGGCCTAGTTTTAAGTTAACTATAATAAATATTAATCTATTCCTTAAGAAGTATAGAGTAAAAGAAATTCTAGCTACTAAAAACGCCTTAAGCTAAAAGAGACACTATTAAGTGCTTATTAAGGAAGTAGAATTTATTTAACCTATATAGAAGCTACTAAAGAACTTCCTTAATATAGAGGTACTAGATTAATTTAAGTTATAGTAAAAAGACGCTTAATTTAATAATAAGCTTAGTAAAGGTATAGTAAAATTTTATATAGACTTTAATAATAACTTAGTTATCTTTAACTAAAAATAAAGGAAAATAAACTCTTCTTTATAGAGGCCTATATAATTATTATAAAAAAAAAAAAAAAAATATAGAAAATATAGTAAAAATAAAAGAAATTTCTTAGTAAGTAGTAAAAGGGCGTTAATGCTTACAGTAAAGGGGTGTAGTTACTTAGAAGGCACTCTATTGCTCTTTAAGTAGTTTTAGAATAGAAGCTAAAGAAGCTATATAGCGTCCCTAAAGTAGTATAGAGGTAGGAGCTAGAATTATAGCGCTAGTAGATAGTGTAGAGGCTAAAGTAAGTAAGAATATAACTAGTGTTCTAGATTAAGGTTTTACGCTAATAGGTATAGGTAAAGATATAGTATCTTAAATAACTTAGTGCCTTAAGCGTAAAAGTATAGTCCTTAAAGGAAGAAAAATAGAAAAGAAAGAGGTAAAGGGAGTAATAAGCTAGATTAAGGTTATACACTCTAAGAATGCAGCTAGTAGCTACTATTGTAAGTAGTTTAAGCTTTTAAGCTCTACCTAAAGGTAGATATATTTCTAGTGTATTACCTTAAGGTTACTCTATAAGGGTAAAGGGGCAATATATAGCAGTAAAGGGGCTTTATATAGCAGTAAGAGAGCAGTAGTAGTAAAGGTTAGTAGTGTACAGTAAGATATAAGTATAGGTAAAGGTAAAAATAAAAGTATAGTAATAGTAGTAGTAGTAGTAGGTATAAAGAGAAATAAGAAGTTATTATTAACTTCTATAGAGATATACTTATACTTATTAGGGTTAAACTTATTGTTCTTTAGAACAATAAAGGCTATAGTGCTTTTATAGTTAGTAGAAAAAGAGAGAGTAGATATAAAAGAACTATTAGTTTAAGTTATATAGTAAAAAGGAGAAAAGAGTATAATCTTCTCTTCTATATAATTAGCAGTAAGTATATTCTTAAGAATAAAGTTATAGTAGTTATATATATTTAAAAATTTATATATAAGGATTATATAGTAGAAGAGCTAGCTAGTATAAAGGGGAATTAATATAAACTTAACTATAAAACCTTAGTTAGTAAGTTCTTATATCTAGGTAAAGTAATACTATAGATAAGAATACCTAGTAAAGAGGCTAGAATTCTAAATGCAACCTTAATGCCTCTATATATATAGTTAGTATTCTCTCCTTTAGCTAAAATAATAGTTATATAAGCTCTTCTTATAAAGGTTATTGCAGTATAGTATATAGATATCCTTAAGAATATTGCTATTAAATAGCTCTAAATTATCTAAGTCCCCTTATATAAGGAAACTATAGATATAGCAGTAGTAAGGAACTAATAGCACTATAGAAGTAGGAGCAGTAAAGGCGCTAGCGCTAGCAATATAACTACTAAAGTTCTAAATATACTTCTAATTAATAAAGGGATAGGCTATATATAAGCAAAGAGGTAGTGTACTTTAGGCTAATAAAACAATATTTTACGATTTTAATTAGTAAGCTATAGGCAGTTAGATAAATTCTATTTAGATATATTAAAAAGAGGTTCTTTTATATTAAAAGAAGCAGTAGTAGCTATATAGTAAAGTAAAGAATTTTAGGAAACTACAATAGAATTATTTAGTTATAATAGAGAGGTAAGATAAAATATAAAGGAGAAAGAAAAAGATAAAGAAGGGAAAAGAGAAATTATTTATTTTTATATTAAAAGCAGCTAAAAGTAAGCTACTAGTTTATTATATACTAAAAGGGTAATAACAACAATAACTGTTTATACCTTACTAGCTACTAGTTTACTGTACACTAAGGCAATAACACTAATAACAACTATTTACGCTCTACACCCTTAACAACACCTCTTATATATAGATAGGTTATATATAGCTAATAACTGTTTATAATAGTAATAGAGATAAGAAAGGGAGAGTGCCTTTTAGTTAAGAAGAGAAATTATTACGTAATAATTACTTAAAATATAGAGAACTTAAGTATATAGGCAGTTTACACGCTAGTAACACTAGTATTATAGCCTATATCTATATAAGGATTAGCTCTTCTATACTAAATAGATAATTACTAGCTGTAGATAAAAGCTTATAAGATAAAGGTAAGTAGGGTGTCCTTAAACCTTAGGAGAGTATACTTAGGCAAAGGGGGTATAATAGTTCTATTTTAACGCAATTAATAGGCTAGCTAATAGGGTAAGGAACAGCTGTTGTAAGGGTGCTATAAGTAATTAGAGAGAGAAGGTAGAGCAGAAGTCTATTTATATATTAGCCCTATAGCGCTATATAAAGTATAAATAGTGCGTTAGTGCAGTAATAGAGCAGCTAGAATAAAGCGCCTAGTTATAGACGTTATATCTCTACTTTTTATAAGTAGGTAATAAAGGGAATATAAAGGGGAAAGGGATAGGGAATTAACTGTAATTTATAGCGCTTACTAAAGGTAATAAAGAGATTGTTATAGGGGCTAGAAGAAAAAGGAGGGTATATTATAGACTTAAGCCTTAGGCTTAGGTCTTTTAGTAGAGAGAGAACAGCAGAAGAGAGACAGTAATCTATATAGGTAAAGGGATAGAAGTAAACTGCATTTAACTAGAGGTTAGCTAGACTTCGCTAGGCCCTAGAGAAAGGACCTTAGCTATAGAGTATATACTAAAGGGGGCTCTTAAGGGAAGGGACCTACCCCTAGATATATAGTATAGAGGTATAGGGAGGCTTCCAGTCCCTTCTCTCTTTCCCTTTCCTCTCTATAATTATAGTTCTCATTATAGACGCTAGTTAGTAGCAGCTACTAGGCCAGTCCATTACACTTACTTTATAAGTATAATCTTTATATCTTTAAACTTCTAGGTTAAATTATCTATTTAATCTTTTACTTCTAAAATAGGCTGCACAATTTCCTTAGCCTTATAACTAAAATCACTTATACTATAATACTTAGGACTTCTTCTGCCTAGAGGCATATAAAGGTAGTCCTTTCTATTATTATAGAGTTTAGAATTGCGGTCTTCTAGCTCTATTCTAGCTTATATATACTAGCTAAGCTGCTCTAATAACTCCCTATAGGGTATTGCAATAAACTTAGCTCTAGTAACTTTTATTTAATCTATAAAGCTAGTAAGTATAGCATCTAGTAAGGCCTTATAAATGTAATTAGACTAAGAGGTTACACTGCGCTATATATAGAGCTTAGCGCTAATTATAGCAGCTTAATGTTCTTAAAGCTAATAGAAAGTGTTCTTTATAGTCCTTAAATAGTTTCTCTTTAGGTCTTTAAGCTTTTTATTAGCTTACTCCTTTTAATTCTAAGGAGTAGCTTTATACTAAAGTAAAAGCTGCTTCTTAGCTTCTTTTTAATTATATAAGGTATAAATAACCTTTATATACTTATAGATTAATAGGTTAATATAATAAATAAATATCTTCTATTAG
>JFHB01000292.1:0-28825 GCA_000729835.1 Atkinsonella hypoxylon
GAATGCATAAGTTGCAGCAACTGGGTCGGATCCCGGTCCATTGGCGCATCGGCATCGCAACTCATCTGGAAATAGACAAACAGGTCGCCTGCCACTCACATGCTTTCAATGCAAGCCACCACAAGCATCTCCGAGACAGACGGTGCGGGCAGAAACCTGGTCGACCAATCAGAGACCAACGCCACCCCCCGGCCCAGGAACGTCGGCGCTTAACGACACAGCAACACAATCTGCATCCCGTGCAACAATATTAAGCGCGGCGATTTGTTGGCTGATTGGCTATGGATGGCCTTCAGCACCATCCAGGGCCTTGCAGGTCGACAGGCGAGATGAAAGGAACATAGCTGCGCATCGCCATGGCTGGTTGGCGTCCAGAGAAGGTCGAAACATCACGTTTGTCATTATGACAGCGACTAAAAACAGCAGTCAATGGGAGACGACGCTACAGTTCCGCCCTCAACCTGATGCCAATCGCCGCTTTGTGGGCTGCCCTCGCGTTATCTATTCCCTCTTGCTGTGCGTCGATTATGCTCTCAGACTAGATAGAAATAAGGCTTGTCATTGATTTGATGTCGAGTTCATACGCCACTTCGCCTGTCTAGGTCCAAATTTCAAGCATGCTTCCTAAACATGAGTACTTCCCCATTAACTGCCAATATCGGCTATTTTTTTTCGACACGTACATCTCAGTCAGGTCATTCTTAACGCTTCGCTGCTCCTGGTGTCCATCCAATCCAGTCAGCGGAGCTGAAACGCACAAGTCCAGGCCGCAGCCACATTGCTCAGCCAAGTAAATCGCCTGATGCTGAACCATTGCTTCCTGCAGGACGAGTTTCGAAGCTTGACTGGGAGTTCGCAGCTGTCGTCCCCCATATTCCAGCGCTGCTCTTCTCCTTCGCTAACTGGCCCAAGGCTGGACCTCCCGATGATTTCTCTGTCTTCTTGAGGCCCATACTTGCTTTACCCCAAAGCGCACCAAAGGCGTCACCACCAGCAGCGGTAGCTGTAGGCTTGGCACCAGGACTTGTCACTGGTTTCATACTTGCCATCGGGGTTGGAGCATTCGAGGATGAACCCGAAAAGGTTGGCATGCTTTGTTGAGTGGGATTAGAGATATTAGCTTGAATACCACCAAAGTAGTTGGGGCCAGGTGACTGGAAGCCTGTCTGCTTAGGTGCCTGAGCTTGTGCTGCTGGTGCTGCAAACGCGGAGTAATTCGCACCTGCGGTGGCACTGGCGCTAGGAGCTGGTGAGATTGACAACGTGGTGACCATCTGGTTGAGGTTGGCAGTCTGTGGGGCGGAGACAGGCTTGGGAGCCGCAATTTGCGCTGTCGACGAGACTGTTGAGGTCAGAGGTGCAGCAAGAGGCTGAGCTGGGGCTGCAGATTGAAAGTCGTCAAAATCATCATCATCGTTCGGACTGATCCCACTTGCGCCGGATGATCCAACAAGGTCTGCCAGGCCAGAACTCTGGGTCAAGGCTGGGGCCACAGGAGCATTGGTTTGAACAGGCTCGTCAAAGGAGAACAAGTCAACTTCCGGCTCTTTCTTCTTCGGAGGTTCGTTGGCAGCGGCCTTCTTGCTAGAAGCTCGTTCTGTCCTACGGGTAGCTCTGGAGGAACCGGACGGTCGGTCCCTTTCGTCGAATTCATCGTATTCTTCGAATTGATCAGATCTGCCATGACTGCCCCCAGCGCCGCCGCCGGACTCACGATAGCCATCCGTCTCGCCCCCAAAACCGCCGCCATCACCGTAGACTCCTCCAGAGTAGCCACCATAGTGTGCTGATTCGCTTCCGAAGCCTCCATATCTGCTGCTGCTACCGCTTCCTCCAGAAAAGCCACCACCAAAGGACATTCCGCCTTCAACACCGGTGTACTTGTTCTTGGTTGCTCTTGCTTTCTTGCGCTCAGCACGAATACGCTCGACGTCTCCCAGAAGCTCCGCTAATTCCTTGGCTCGATTTCGAACATTAATGCCTTGGTCTTTGCCATTTTGATCGATAAAATGAAATTGACGCAGCATCTTCAGCAGAGTAATGTGCCCGCGAGCATCATCAATGACCCTCTCGGAGCCATGTTTGATGAGAAATTCGAGTAATTGTAAGGCTTTGTAGATTTGCCGCCACTCCTCAGCGGACTTTTCGGTAAATCGACGATAGATCATTGGCATGATCTCGTTGAGCGTTTGACTGGGATAGGTTAAATCAAGACTCGACTGATATTGAAGTCGCTGACGTACTAATTGAAGGTACCGTTGGCGATTTCCTGCATCAGTGTTGATGAAGCACCCCATGGTTCGTTGTTTGTCGCTTCTCGTACCTGAGTCTGACGTTAGACTTGCCCTGGGCACAGTGCAATGTCACAAGAGGGTACCTTGGCCTCCATCTCCGTGTAGTTCATCACAGCTAAGAAAAGGTAAGACGTGGAACTATCTTCAGGGGGAAACGACACTTCCTACCATTTTGGGCTTTCCGGAAACCTGCCTTGAGGTCGTACAGGGTGAGGTTCGAGACGGTGCTCTTGAGATCATTGAAATCCATTTTGACACAAACGGGCCACCGGCGATCCGGAGGGAGGCACGATTGTCGGTGGATTCTAGCAGCGAGCGGTGTTGTGTGCAAGATAGAAGTGTCTTTACCGAGTCAGTTGGAGGGGCAGTTTGAGAACAAAGTCAAACTGGGCCAGGCTGGTCACTCAGGCTGACATCGCGGCGCCACGGGCGGTGCTGACACGGATAGAAGGGGAATCACGTGATCCGCATCATCAAAGTCCAGTCTACCTGATGAAGTGAACAATGCAACAGGCTTTGTATACCAATCATGACATTTCCTGAGGAGATATTTTATTTGATTTCTTTGGATATTCTTTGGGGTACGAATTTGTTATGTGGATGCCATGCTGTGTACCTTGTACGGCGTGCGGATGCTGTTGCGTGAAGCGAAGACGAGGTACCTGAGACCTCAGGCCGGTCGGTAGCGAGATGAAAATGGCCCTTCGCAATTCCCCAAAAACTTTTCCCCTTTTAAGCACGTTAACTACAGCTCAATCAACCACCAAACATCACTTGTACCATCAAGTATTTGATTTCTTATCATCTTTGTGCTGCTATTTGTATCAACGCGTCAAGGATCCTTTCTTCACAGGTACGCACATCAATTCATTCTCCGTCTTCGTCTGTCACATGGTCGTTGTCTGCACCGTGAGGGAAACAGACGCATCTGAATCCATCGGCATTGCATCCGTCAACTTCTCACAAGCTCTGACAACTTGGCCGTTGGATCGCGCGAGCGCTTGGATTATTGGAAAATACTCACACAGCACTCCAATCGGACTGCAGAGAATGAATATGCTTATAGCAGATCTCCTCCGCTGTTCCCAGTCTCTGGCAAGACGTCATCATTCTTCCAGAGGAGCTTTTGAGTCGGCTGGTGTGATGATTCCGTTATTCATTCCGTGACGATATCGGACCCCCTGCTCGACGCGGCAAGACCAACGCCAGCCAAACCAGAGTTCTGCGGCAGATGAGGATGATGCACCTGGTCAGAAGCCTAGATGTGCATATGCATGTGCTTGCGAGTGCGAGTGCGAGTGCAAATTACAATTCTGGCTCGTTCGTCCAGTCGTCAATTGCGCTCTAATGATGCGGACAAGCAGCACTGGGCTTCACAGTTCACAGCAGGTCTGGTCAGCCCATGTGCCTCGACTTGCGGCCTCGACGCTGTGACGGCGCTGTATCTGGAGCCTGTACGGAGTACTCCATGGCGCGGGTAACCAGATGACTCCTCCGGCGCGCCTCTGTGGCCAGACAATTGCTTGGTATCATCGATGCCAGTTGAGACCCCTGGCTACGCTGTGGCAGACGAACACTCAGAGCTCGCCGGCGGTCTTGCTCTCCGGACATGTGAACGCTGCAGTGGTTGTCGGTTGCCCCTTGGCACCCCAGCCGTCTCATTGGTCGCTGCTCCTGCAAAACATTGACGGCTAACGATTTTACCCCTCCAGTTACTCAAAATGCGACCAACGCTTCTTCGACCCCTCCGGCCCCGCTACAACCTCTGCGCCCCGGGCCGACAGACCTTTCCTCTTCCTCAGCTTGCATTGGCTTCTGGCAAATTACAAGCTAGCCGCCACTTTTCCGCTACCTCACAAGTTATGGTCAAGAAGGTGTATGTTTTTCTCTGTCGTCTTCATGCCCCAGGTTTTCTTATTATGACCTAACAATTGAGGAAAGATTCTTCGATGTGACCTGGGAGGGCCCCGTCTTCCAGGGTGGCCAGCTTACCTCTACCGTTAAGGGTTAGTTACGATACATGTGTCAAGACTAAGCTCGTGAGCTTCGCCGTTTGCCAATAACGCAGTATACTGTATCGCCTTTCCTTTTTGACATATTTCTGCCGCGCAGCCTTGCTTCATGACACTGACTAGCTATCGGTGCCCCTCCCAAAGCACCCCGCGATTGCAAATACAACTGCGGAATGCTAACAATCTCCGTGATAGAACAAAATGCCCGCATCAACTTCAATCTGTTCGATGAAGCCGTCCCCAAAACTGTCGAAAACTTCCGCGCCCTTTGCACTGGCGAGAAGGGTTTCGGATACGAACGCTCTTCGTTCCACCGCATTATTCCCGATTTCATGCTTCAGGGTGGTGACTTCACTCGCGGCAACGTATGTCCAGGCCGAAAGATTTTATAATATAACAGTGGTACTGGGCTGCTAACCACTTGATTAGGGCACCGGTGGCCGATCTATCTACGGTGACAAGTTTGCCGACGAGAACTTCAAGCTGAATCACGATCGCCCCGGTCTGCTGTCCATGGCCAACGCTGGCCCTAATACGTATGTACATGCAGTACAAAAATAGGAACTCCCATGCAGAAAAGGTCCTTGGCGCAGTCATTCGAGGAAGCGCTAATTGTTTTGACAAGTAACGGCTCCCAATTCTTCGTCACCACGGTTCCCACCCCTTGGCTCAACGGCCGTCACGTTGTTTTCGGCGAGGTTGCCGACGAGAAATCTATGAACGTCGTCAAGGCCCTCGAGGCGACGGGATCCCAGAACGGCACCGTTAAATACACCAAGCGTCCCACGATCGTCAAGTCTGGCGAGTTGTAAACTGTGTATTAGTCTTGCATTTTATTTCGGATATTTGAGAACAGATATACGATACATGGGTAGCGATGGCATCCGCGTGCTAGATATTTCATGTTGCTAGTAACCGTCCGACAGGAACAGACATGTTGGATGATTTCATGGTATAGCGAAACCAGTGGGTGGGATTTGGAAATGGTGGCATTAAATGATACGCATGAGGCTCTTTGTAAGACAAAAAAAAGATAGACACTATAGATTGCTAATAGTCATGCAGCCCCGTTGTGAAGGTTTAAGTGGACTTTTTATTATCCCTATGCGCCGAAGCTATGCTTTTCCCGCCTAGGTGAAATGGGCCTGCGTTGCCAAGGAAAGGGAAAAAAAAAAAAAAAAAAAAACCAGACAAGATAACTCCAAAGCTATGCATATGCGTTCAAAGTGCACATATTCCCCGTAGACCAAAAACTGCGAAAACATGACCGCTGCCAGTATAATGCACTTTGCCGCAAAAGATGCGTCGGTCAACGGTCGCGATAGGCAGCTAGCTAGTTAGTCCAAGTCCGTGCCAAGCCATCTTTTGAAGTACTCGCAATTGCTCGGTCCGACAGGCCCGCCCTCTTCGCAGAGATCAAAAACGGGACACTTCCCGCATGGAGCTTCGGTGTATGGGCTCAAGTATGGCTCGGGACCCCCGTCGCGTCCGCTGGGATCTTCCCGCCCGGCCCAGCTCTCCGTGCATTGCTTCGCGACGCGACATACCCGATACCCCATCTTCCCTGCCACTTTGATCGGCTCAATGAGATTATCCCACACCAGGACGTCGACCAATTTCTTGACGTCCTCTTCTGACAGGATGGTGTTGTTGGTGATGCCGCTGCTCGAGAGCAGGCGCGCAATGTCCCTGACGGTAGGATACCCAGTGTACCCAGCTGGTAGGGGTAACAGGACGGCTTCCTTCCTCGGCGTCGCACCCGCGGCCAGTTTGACAGCCTTGGCGGGCGGTTTACCCATCTCGCTCGCGTCTCTCTTCTTGCCCTTGTCCGCTCCGCCCTTCAAAACACCCTTCTTGGGCACCTGCGTTCTTGCCGCAGCGCCACCGTGCGTGCTCAGGTAGCCGCTCTGGCGCTTCACAAAGTCGAACACCACGCGCTGCAGCTCCTCTATGAAGGCCTCGTCGAGGTTCTGGTCCGTGTACCACGGTCCGCCAGTCGCACGATCGCTCGGCCGTATAGACGCCTTGATGAACATCTTCTTATTGGGGTGTTCGACGTTTTTGAAGGGCGCAATGAGGCCCTTTGTCTGGAGCTGCTTGAGGGCGTTCTTCAGAACCGAATCGTGCATGTTGAGACGCTTTTGCAGCGTTTGCGACCATATCCCGTCGCCGCCCGAGTCGTCGATTAATGAATACACCATGACTTGCTCGTCGGTCGAGCACTGCTTGTATCTGGAAAAGAACAGGAACAGGAACAAAAGCGTGTTAGCTCTCGGGTCTTTTTCGTCGTCAAGTGTGCTCTGCCGAGAGAGGAACTCACTTGTGAGCTTCTTGGGCGTCTCTCCATTTCCAAAGCACCTGGCCGCTCGCCTCCCTCATCGTAATGAACAGCTTGTCATCGCTGAGCGACTGCACCACTCGCGCCAGCAGCAGCAGATCCTTGTTGGGAATGACATCCAATCGCAGCAGATCGTCTTGCGAAAATAAATCATTTCCGGGACCGAACTCCTTGCAGCGTTCATAGAGCGCTTCTTTCCACACGGCTAGCTTCGCGGCTTCGGATTCGCTGTCACCCGCGGCACCCGCCGCTGATGCAGGCATCTTGTGTGGTTCTGTCACTCGAGCTCTTTTTGTTCTGTGTCGCAGTAGGCGAGAGCTTGTTCGGCGCAAAATGAGCTCGGAGAAATAAAGAAGTGCTTGGCAGACAGGTCGGTTGCTATCAATACCGCCAGCCCAATTGTTGCCTTTGTAAGAATGGAAAAAGAAAAATGTTGCCACCTAGAAAGAATGAATAGTCTTTGCCACAGCGGTCAAGCTAATGGTTGACATGCAATTGTGAGGTTGGTGTCGGAATTTGATGCATGTTTTTTTGGTCCCCGCATCCCGCTCCCTCTTAGTAGGGGAAAAAAAAATAAGAAATTACGGACGGCTGGAGTCGCACGCCACTTGGTGCACTTGGTTTTTGGGGGGGGGGGGCAATTGAGGGGCTGCCCATTTGCCAGGGTTGGTAAATGCAGTTCGGATCGTGTTCCGTTATCTACAACTGAACGATCTATTCGCTTATGTTCGAAGCCGTGCCTTTACTTAGAAAATATTACAGCTACTGCTCAAAAGTACCCAAAAGTCAATTACACGGAAATACACTCCGATATGGTTCGTATCACCATGCCGACGGTGTGCCATACGCCGATAACGCCTCATCTGGCCAGCCCAGCCCTTACGGCCCCAAAGTAGCTCTGCACCATTAACAGCAACGCGGTAGGACCCATCCAAGTGGAGGATGCATCATCATCACTTGCATACTTGGATTCAAGCATCCTCGTTTTTTTCTTGGCTCTTCTCCTTTTCGTCCACGTCCATAGCCTCTGACCCTGCCTTGGCGCTCTCGGGCTCCGCAGGCTTATCGAGTTCCTTCTCGGCGCCAGACTCGTCGGCCTTGCTTTCGCTGGTTTTGCCTGCTTCAGTAGAAAGCTTCTCGGTGTGCTCATCGGTAGTTGTCTTGTCGGTAGCCTTGTCTCCTTGGGGCGTGGCCACCGGAGCTGGTTCGGATTCAACGTCCTCCTTCTTGATGGCGGCGTCGTCGGTAGCGGAGTTGGTGTCGGCCATACCAACATCACCATCGGCATCAACATTTTGCTTCTTAGGCTCAATGGCTCCTCCCTCTTCTTCCGGCACATCGTTCTCTGCCTCTAGTGTGGCCCCGACGTCTTCAATGGTATCGTCATTGACATCATGAGCTTCTGCTTCGGCAGTCTCCTTATTCTCATTATGCTTGTGCTTTGGTGATTCGCTGCCGCTCTTCTCTACTTCCTCGGCGTTCTTGAAATCGGTATGAGCACGCTTGTTACTGTTAATTCGAGTGGTGCCTACTGCAGGTGCCATTTCGTCGTCATCGCTTGGCTCAAACTCGGCCCCGTTCTCCACATGCTTGTCCCAGCGATGTTCAGTCATTCTGACATCCTTGTTCTCGTCCTCATCTAAATCATCTAACTCGGCCTCTTCTTCGTCCGTCATACCACCAAATGGCTTGCGTGGAACATCTTGCATTTGAACAGATGGAGCTGGCCCTGTCTGGCGCAGGTTGTCAATAACAGCTGCAGTGATTTTGTCCAAGTACTCTCTGCTGTTTGAGTTTTCCATATTGGAGGATCGCACGTTCAGCTCAAAGTCTGGAGCATAGTACTTCGTGACAAGTTAGTGCTGAGTATTTCCAATAATGGCAAAGAGGGTTGGGCTTACTTCGTAGTATTCATTATATGGCAGTACCCTGTCCATCTCTTGCCCAACCAAAACTCCTGTTTCATAGGCCCATGTGCGAGCAACATTCCGCATGGTGTATCCACCACCTCCCAAAACTAATGTCGGCAGACCAAAGCTCTTGACATAACTCACGCAATTAGCGTGGCCATCCATACTTAAATTGAAGCAACCGAGACGATCCCCAGACAGACTGTCACCTCCACATTGAAGGACGACAGCCTCCGGCTGGTAGTATTTCATGACGTTCTCAATGACAGGCTCAAAGATGGATTTATAGGACTCGTCGTTGATGCCGTCGCGCAACGGGAAATTTACTGAATAATTCTTGCCTTGGCCAATTCCAATGTCGCGAAGCTCTCCGGTTCCAGGGAAGTATTCGCCATATTTGTGGAATGACACCGTCATAACGCGGTCGGTGGTGTAAAATGCTTCTTCGACACCATCACCGTGATGAACATCAATATCAATGTAAAGGACGCGCTTCATGAATCGAAGAAGTTCAAGGATACCAAGTACGATATCTACCATAACGTCAATACGAACTTCAGACATCAATGGGCCCGAGGCCTGTGACATACCATTGACATAACAGAAACCACTAGCTTCGCACTTCTTGGCATGGTGCAAGCCACCAGCCCAGTTGACTGCAATGTCGCATTTTTGCCGGTTCAAACGTGCAGCACCTTCCATACTTCCACCAGCACTGATGCCGCAAAATTCGAAGAGCCCATCGAATACGGGACAGTCATCACCGACATTGTATTTGCCCTGCTCGCGCATGTAACTGTCCATGTTATCTGGGGTGACCTTTTGTAAGAAATCAATATAGTCATCGGTGTGAAATTGAGTCATTTCTCCTCGTGTCGCAGGTTTGGCACGCTTTCGAACAGTTAGTGGCAGGTCTTTTTATTCCAAGGACGACTGCAACGGGCAAGGATGCTCACATAAATTTCCATCTTTTGGTACAGGTTATACTGCATGATCAAGCTATGGGCAAGACGAATTCTATGGGGCTTCATAGGATGGCCCGTGACGTAGGCATAGTTTCCAATATCGGAATCGTAGAAATAGGCGACTTTTTTGGGCGAAGACTCATTGAGAGCCACAGAGCCCAGCTGGGTCTTGGTAGACTCTCCCATCGCCAGAGCGGGTTGTGGAAGGTTTTGATGGTCAAGGGCTTCGGAATGCACGATAAGTTGAGGATTGTTACAGAGAATGTTCACTGTTCCAAAAGAAATCGAGCATTTCTTCAAAGAGAAGGATGAGCCATAGTGGAGGAGGAGGAACGAGAGAACTTTATGTGGTGAGAGAGGCGCCGCATAGCGATCGCGACACGACTTAAGTCGCAGCTTGCACCAGCCTTGAGAGGCGGAATAAAGTTGTGGCGGCAATGGTATGTATGTATGTACATGGGGCGTCAAGCCACAGTCTGCTCAGATTTACTGAGCATCCTTGGGGGAGGAAGTAGCTGCACGTGACTCTCATTACTCAGCTTGTCACTCAGCATCAGGCTGCCGATGCTGGCGCAAGCTTCAGCTGGGGCCAAACCTCTCGCACGACCACCTATCGTCGAGGAATATCTTTGCTTCACTTTCCCGACTGTGGTCTCGATCCCAATTAGAAACCAAAAATTTCTATTATTCCCCTTGGAAATTCACAATGGAGAGATTCAGGAATCTGCTTGGCGGCGGTGGCATGAGTATGGGAGGAGCTGCCCATGGTACGGTAAGTTGCGCTTCGATGTTGATCATTGTAGTTGCAACGGAAGCATGTCATGCTAAGCAATGGTGACTGCAGGACAACACAAATCTCATTGATAACTCCGAAACGGTTTACATCTCGTCATTGGCGCTGCTGAAAATGTTGCGCCACGGCCGTGCTGGTGTGCCAATGGAAGTCATGGGTCTAATGTTGGGAGAGTTTGTGGACGATTTCACAGTCAAGGTCATGGATGTCTTTGCCATGCCTCAGAGCGGTACAGGAGTCAGCGTCGAGGCCGTTGATCCGGTTTTTCAGACCAAAATGATGGACATGTTGCGACAAACAGGACGGTAAGTCTTTGCCAGACCAATGACATTTTATCCGGCTTGAGCCTGACAATTCCATTCGACAGTCCCGAAGCAGTTGTAGGCTGGTACCACTCACATCCCGGTTTCGGATGCTGGCTATCGTCAGTTGATATCAACACCCAACAATCGTTTGAGCAGCTGAATCCTCGTGCTGTCGCCGTCGTGGTCGATCCTATTCAGTCTGTCAAGGGCAAGGTCGTCATTGATGCTTTCCGCCTAATCAATCCTCAACTCTTGATAATGGGCCAGGAGCCGCGTCAAAGCACCAGCAACTTAGGCCACTTAAACAAGCCATCAATTCAGGCATTGATTCACGGCTTGAACCGACACTACTACTCCATTGCCATTAACTACCGCAAGACAGCGCTTGAGGAGAACATGCTGATGAATCTTCACAAGCACGTGTGGACCGAGGCGCTCGAGATGAACGATTTCCGGTCTGAAGGCGACAAGAACAAGGAACGACTGCAAAGGCTTGTTAGCTTAGCCGATGGTTATGAGAAGCGGGTCAAGGAGGAGACAGAGTTGACAAAGGAGCAGCTCAAGACGCGCTACTTCGGCAAACTTGACCCTAAAAAGCATTTGGAGGATGTCGGCCAGGAGTTGATTGAGGACAACATTGTTGCTGTCTCCAGACAAATGATCGATAAGGAGGCTACCATGCCCAAGAAGGACGGCCAGTCTGCCCATGCTAATGGCGAGCGGATGGACACGGAGGAATTATAAAGCATTCTCTGCATTAGGGCTATACAAGTTCCTTAGAGAAGGTCAGACCGTATATTGTAAGATTACATGGCGTTGGGGTCAAATGGGATAAAGACGTCTAAGGGATCCCCGACGTGTACATTTGCATGGGTCAATCGAGCTTTTTCAAGATGCCTTCGCTGCCTATCTCACTCGATTTTTATGCACAAACTTGACAAGCTGCCGTTCATCTAAATGCTCTACTCTCCTGGATGTCGTAGAGACGTTTTTGTTCAATATTTTATATATGTTGGTGCCGAGTGGCTACCCGGTGAGGTTAGCTGCTTGTAAACAGTTAATACTGGGCTATCGCTGTGATCAAAATGTCATTTCGGCTCGCTTAGCTGCTGCGTCTGTTTTGAAATCTTTCTACACACGTTAGTATCGCGTATGTGTATACATCTTGGTTCTTCTATCTAAAATGCTTTGCTTTCTAGAATATTCATCATCACAATTGTATGCCGATTTAATGGTGTATATTTGTTTTAGGCGCCTGCGAGAACCTCATGTTCTGATCCTGGGCCATGGTCTTCTATCGATTTTCGCTAATTGTCAGGAAGCAGAGTCGTAATATTGAAATAGAATATTTATCTTTCTTGTTAAAAAAAAAAAAAAAAAAAAACTCTCTCCCGAACAATAAGCACCGGTACGATCTGCAGGAAGGGAACTACACGCTCTATTCTAATGGTACATTATGTCGGTTAGCTGCGACAGAGACGAAAATAATTCAACTCTTTCGAGCTCGCCGCGCCCTCGTGCCACGTCGTCAGGGAACGTATCGATGACCAGATGTGATTGATGATGTCCGCGTGTAACGGCCAGTAGAAAGCCAGACCTCCGTCGTCATCCACCTCCAGCACAGCTCAAGGCGACGGCGTCCAAAAAGGACCCGTCGTCAACTCGAGTCTGTCGAATGACATCACTTGGCAGGCAATGAGGCGTTCATGGACCGCCACTTGCCAGGGGTGCCACAGGCATCTTGGCATGGACACATGCTTTGTTTCAGGGGCCATGGGAGGTCTTACAAAAAAAAAAAAAAAAAAAAAAAAAACAAGAAATAGTCTTACTATACTGTGGAACGGGTAGGCAGTATGCAAGCAAGAATAGGTAGCTTGTTGTTTGCATCTGCGTCTGCATCTTTTCGACGCCAAGGCTTCCAGGCGGCACCGACAGCTATTATTCACCAACACGACACCCTCCCTTTGGGGTACATCTGATGGGAGTATTTTAATTATCTACCTAGGTGACTTACAATGAGGAATATCGCAAGTTCAGCTCCCGACAAGCGCTTAGTATCAAAGGTCCCATGTTACCTGGCTATATCAACTTTTCCCCTATTAAAAGACATGTCTATGCTGGTAAACAGGGGCGAATTGTCCCTAGCTTGAATATTGGTTCTAGAGGCACCAGTTTCTTAAGCCTCGCCAAGGCCATGACTTTATCCCTTTGTGTGCCCAAAGGCGCAAAGGAGGTTGCGAACTAGCTAGTGGGCCAATCAGGATCCGTCGGCGCGTCGGGTACTTCAATTTATATAAGGGACCTCGCTATAAAAGAAGTCCCAAACAGCTAGCGCGTATAAAAAATGGCGTGGGTCCCGTGACCTTAAAGGGCTGGGTACTAGAGTCACCCCCAAATCACTCCAGCAGAGCAGGTCGCGCTCACAAGCTGGGGTTGTCATGGGGTAGGATACCGTTGGATCGCTGTTATGATTTGCCCAGCAGCCGGTTTTAGGGCTGATCTGATCTGACTGACACATGGTCTGAGGAACGGCTGGCTGCTAATTACCTACCTACCTAGGTACCTAGGTACCCAACCCTAATCAAAGCACCATTTTTTTCGTCAAAGACGGCGTTGGGTTGTCTTTCTTTGATGCCGATAAGCCTCTAACGCGGTGTCTGGGTAAAATCAGCTGGGAGAATTTCTGTTATACTTCTATTACAGCGTAAACCAGTGCAGTAGACGAAGTACCCTAGGAGAGTTCTTGATTGGTGCATAATCCTGTTGAGTCCGCATTTGAGCCTTATCGGCACACAAGAGACCATTACGCACACAGAATATTAACAGGAAATTCTAGTCCGCAGTCAAACTTGGCCGAAGCATTCCATAAACTCGGCTGGCATCAGCATAATAGTTTACAGCATGTTATGCGATCCATCAAGTACATGCGAAGCAATCAACGGGCCGCTTGATCGGGCAGGGAAGCCCTCGGTTGATGACCAGAGTCTAGATTGCAGGCTAATGTACGGAGTATGTGCGAAGAACAATGCTCTCCCATTATTTATTATGGAGGTGGTTTCATGCAGAAGAAAGCTGGAGTTGCTGGGACGTTTCATTTAGTGTAGCTGTCAGATAAAACGGTTGAACCCAAGCTTGGCAATTGTCAACAGGGTACTCCGTACAGCTGATGCCAATTGAATGAGGCAATCCGTTAATCTGAATGAGAGGCCGCCCGACGTGGCTTTGCATTTACGACTTTTTCACCGGAATCCGGGCTGGTGTGCGAAGGGTAGGAAGATACCTTGTCGAGGACATCATAAACAGGTAAACACCCTACCTGGCTTAAGGTAATTATAGCTACCGGGGGTATTAGTGATTGGCATTTAGATTGGATTGCAGAGTCTTTTCTACGTAATTTCAAGAGTTTCCTAGCTGTGCCGGGGGTGGAAAAAAAAAAAAAAATCACGACCCCTCGGTCCACTGAGGTTGGTCTGGTCTGGTCTGGTCGTGTAATTTTTCACCCGCGTGCCTAGATAGGTACCATGGCGCGCCAACACCATCCCTGGAGACACCCACTAGCCTGCTACGGATTGTAAAGTCATCTGGTACGGAGTACTACGCAAGTATTCTGTACTAGTGGCGCTACTTTACGCTATTTGAAGTGGCTGGTCCTAGTAATAGGGGAAGGGCCCGGACTTTGCTGCCTACGGAGTATGTTCCCGTTCAAAGGGGCAAAGTGCGCAGCGGTCCAGACCCAGCCCTTTTTGCGACGCGAGTTGGGATTGGCGGGGCCAGATGGGGCGCAACTGGAACTATGACGTAAGTTGGTATGGCATGCTGGTCCTTGTCGTCTCCGGGTGTCAAGACTGACTGCCTGGGGCGCGCGAACCTGGGGCTCGAGTTGATGCAACTTAAGCCTGTTCTAAGATGCAGCATCTCTTATTCCGACCTCGAGATTCCTGGCATCGAGACTGAACTATCACGGAGAAGTAGGCCAAGCATAGCATTGCCGTATTATACACATGAGAACTCGCGATACGGGCCGCGGTGTAGAGGATCTAATATGTGACGACACGACTGGCAGGCAGACGGCACGGTGCTGTTGTTGCATGACATCATCCTCTTTTTCTGTGGCATGGTACCGACTCCGTCACCAGCACGGATGGCACTTGTGTCAAAATCTCAAGTTTGTCTGCCCGAATAGTGCCTCCTGGCTGTTTTTGTTGGCAGCCTCATTACGTCTCTTCCCGATGCGGATGCGAATCAATTTAGCTCTGGGTAACCTTGTGCACTAACTGTGTTGTATGGCTCCGATTGAATAAAGGGTTTGTCTCCTTGGCACTGGGCTCTTATTCTTCAGTTCTATCAATCCAGCTGCTATTCCCGTCGTCCCGTCGTGCGGCTCTCTAGCCCCGATGATGAAACGGCGGAGGATATTAGTTGCATCGCGTTGAGTGTGGGCAGGCGCCAGCCAGGGTCGCAGAGTGGCTGACTGGCCAATCGAATAACACGAGACAGAGAATACTTTGGTGACGCTGACCAGCCTTTCATGGGCTTGTAGGACAGTTCATAACTCTTACGTAGAGTTCTCACACTATGATTGTACTGTCATACAAGAGGTTTTCCTCTTACAAGCTGTCACCAGGAACCGGGTTGGCGCGCGATGGTGTATACTACGTACCGGAGTACCTTTAGGTACTTCTTAGCCGGCAATTGTGGTGGGTTACTGAAGAGACTGTTTTGCATAGCTCGAGGTATCTTAGCTGTACTGCGCGAAAGTGGAGCCCGCGATCTAGCTGATACTCTCACCTCAGATGGATGACGAGCAGCTGTTTCAGATGTTGCAGTGGCGAAGAGGAGTCTGTTATGCTGATGTTTTGCCTAGTCGCAACACATAGTCATCGAGTAAGGGCGTAGCCAGGCTGAGCATGGGAATAAGAATGGTTTAGACTGTACTTGACTGTAATATCCGGCATTTACCAGTCAATGTCTCTACATACAGCTAGCTGTACCTAACTTTTACTTACCAACCCACGTAGGTAGGTAGCTACCTTAGGTGCCTCCTAGGTACCCAGATACATCGTCGCATGAGGCAGACCATGTCCGCACCTGGCGCTGAGTGCCTCGTAATACCAAAGGCACGGAGCACGGGGCACTAGGCAACTGGACATTGGGCACTAGCACTGGCAGGGGCAAGGGCAGGGCAAGGACACGCATCGTGCAGTGACTATGACGACGGACGAGGGAACAGGGACGGCGGGCTGCAGACTAGACTGGCCAGGGACTGGCCAGGAACTGGGCTAGGCCGCGACAGACTGGGGTCTTGGACAAAAAGTGACCTCATTTCCAAAAAGTCAAGCCGCATGTGCCCCACCACCATCGACTAAGTTATTCCACTGCCATCTGCCATCTGCCATCTACCATCTGCCATCTGCCATCTGCCATCTGCCAGCAGCCCGCATCAAGGAAAGAGCGCGACGACCAGACTGAGGAAAGCAGGGCAGGGCAGAGCAGAGCAGAGCAGAGCCGCCAGCCAGTGCCCACACTCTTCCGTTCTTCGTGCGACTTGGCTGGATCCCGTCCATTCCCTCAACTTCCTTTGGCCAAGCTAAGCTGTCTGTCTATTTTGTACAGGCACTAGTTACTCCTACTCTGTGAGTGCACCCAGCAAATCGCGGTTAGCAAATCTACTTTGGCCGCATCCTCCACTCTCCCGCCTCGGCTCTATTTCTTTCACACTTCGACCTCGACCTTTGCTCTGTCTGCTGCTTTCCCATCGCCTCGCCTGGCCTCGCCGAAACGCTCCATCGTTGGCATTTATTTGCTCTTACTTTTGCACTGTCTGAGAAAACTAGACTTCCCGTCGCCAGAGAGCCGAACCCACTCATCTTTTCTATCCGAGTTGCAGGTGCCTGTTTCGCGCAGGACCGACGTAATCTTTCTTTCTTTTTTTTCTTTTCTTTTTTTTTTCCTTCGCAAAAAAAACCCCCCCCTTTCCCCCCCCCCCCACCCCCGGCTTGATCCATCACGAATTCCGCAATTGGCCTACGTCTTGCATCGACGCCTCGGAACCCTGCTCCGAATTAGATTCTTATTTTTCCTTGGCTTTTATCCTCGTTCTTGTCTCGCGAATACTACGAATCCACGCTCGAGACCTTTGAATAGGCGGATACACATCAGCCAAGGTGGTCTGATCAAGTCGCTCGCCAGCGACTTAATTCACGACAGCCATGTCGACCATCCAGCAACTCAAAAACTTTATCCGTCACGGTATGTGTTTTTCGCATCATGCCCGCTTAAATATTTAACAGCCCTTCCCTCAGCAGTCGAAACAAAAGCCTACTATCTCACCCTAGTTCGTGAAGGCATATGTCATATTCATGTTGAACATTACCGAGCCAGTTATATCTTGTCAGCGCCCATCATTCTGACCACTGTTCATTCGCAGGAAAACAAGCGCGCAATGTCAATCTCGTTGACGACACCCTTCGCAAGGATGATACCGCGGCTGCACATCCCCCGCAACAGCCTACTAACGACAAGAAGATGAATATCTCAGACCCTTCCTTGAACCAGCATATACCTCACAAAGAGCCCCTCGAAGCCTATTCCGAAGCACCAGGAGATGGTGCCAATAGAGCTGCCCAAGCTGGTCACGCTGCTGCTCACCGTGCTGAACCTGCCCAAATTGTCCTCGACAAGTCAAGAAGTACTTCCAAGAAGCGCGTTGATGACGCCAGCCTCGCCAAGCTGATCGCCGAAGAAAATGCTAGCAAAAGTAAATTTCCACGATATCCTGGATTGGAACGATGGGAATTGATTGAGAAGATGGGCGATGGTGCTTTCAGCAACGTATATCGAGCCCGCGATTTGCAAGGCGACGCTGGTGAGGTTGCCATCAAAGTCGTCCGCAAATATGAAATGAACAGTGTCCAAGTAAGTGTCTTTTGTACAATAAGCTTATCCACTTTGCTCAATTCGTTCACTTTTGCTCTCACCTTTTTTTGCTTTGTCTTCACCTTTGTTCTTGGCTGTGATTCAGTCTTTGCTGTCTTCTACTATCATGTTCTTCGCACTGTTTTCTATTGTGCAAGTCGCTCTACGTTTAATGTGAACCGGTTACCAACCAATGGGGCTTACACTCTCGGATAGGGAGATAAGCATCTACACCCGGATTTCAAAAAGGCTCCGAAAGCAGCAGAGGTGCGCAGAGAAATACTCTCCTTCGTTTGGCGTCTCATCAACCGTCTCTTATGTGTCGAACTTGTCTTGTTCTGTGGTCGTTGAATAACGCCCACGTGCCAGTCCCAACGGAGTATAGCTGCTAACATAATTGACGTTTTTGTTTCTTTTAGCGATCGAACATTTTGAAAGAGGTCCAGATAATGCGCCAATTAGATCATCCCAACATTATCAAGCTCATCGCTTTTTCGGAATCTAAGCAGTACTACTACATCGTCCTAGAACTTGCTCCTGGTGGCGAATTATTCCACCAGATCGTTCGCCTTACATACTTCAGCGAAGAGCTTTCCCGACATGTTATCATCCGAGTTGCTAGAGCTTTGGAGTATCTACATGAGGAGAAGGGTGTGGTTCATCGGTATGTCCCCTACGCTCTTTGCTTCCCCTGTCGTGCATGACGTAATTGACTGGAATATAGCGATATCAAGCCAGAAAACATTCTTTTTTACCCCATTCCATTCGTACCGTCCAGAGTACCAAAGCCTAAACAGCCTGGTGATGAAGACAAGGTTGATGAAGGCGAGTTCCTGCCTGGCCGAGGGGCAGGAGGTATTGGCGAAATCAAAATTGCTGATTTTGGATTGTCAAAGATTGTTTGGGAGAGCTCGACGATGACTCCTTGCGGAACTGTCGGATACACTGCTCCTGAAATCGTCAAGGATGAGCGCTACTCAAAGTCGGTGGACATGTGGGCGTTGGGATGCGTGCTTTATACCCTTCTCTGCGGATTCCCGCCGTTCTATGACGAGAGCATAGAAGTGCTCACCGAAAAGGTTGCTCGGGGCCAGTACACTTTTTTGTCCCCTTGGTGGGATGATATCTCCAAGTCAGCCAAGGATCTTATCACCCATCTTTTGACCGTTGATCCGGAGAAGCGCTATACTATTCGAGAGTTCCTTGCACATCCCTGGATTCAAGGTACGGGTCCCACACCGCACGAAGAGAGGAAGAAATCAGAAGAGGTTCTCCGGGCTTTCGATTCCAGCAAGTTCGAGGCGAAGAGATATGACTTTCGATCGCCCGGCGCTGTCAACCTGCGTGAAGTTTTTGATGTGAGCTATGCTGTTCATCGCCAAGAGGAAGAAGGCAAGCGACGGGCTCAAGTTGGAGCTAGAGCTGGTATGGGTAAACCATTGGGTGGTTTGAATGAGGAAGATGAGGATGAGGGTCAGATGGAAGTGGATCAAGGTGCTGTTAACAAAGGCAGCGTGGGCACGCACACTTTAGAGCAGAGCATGCGGAACACCAACATTCGGGATCAGGAAGCGCAGACTCGCGGCCGTGAACGAGAGCGAGTAAATGACAAGGGTTACGGTCAGCACTCAGCAGCCGTGACTGCCGCTGCTCGACAACAAGTCAGGGACCGGAACAGGCAAAAAGGGCCTTTCGAATTGAACTTGGAGAATGCGACGCTTCTGGGCAAGCGAGGCAAGAAGATCCCAGCCATGGGTGCATAGAAATGGCTAGGAGACTAGAATCAGCAACAAGAATAATAAGCCGGTCGGCGAATCTTTGAACCAACCGTAACTCTGCTGTTACGACACCCTCGAGTATACGCTCGTCGAAACGTTTTGGTACACGAGAATATCACAGGAACTGCTTCATCGAGCGATTATGGGGCACATGAGGTTTATGTTTGTCAAATGCTTGGAGTTTCATGGACTTGGTTTTTCCTATGTTTGGGCTTGATCGTCTCGCCTCTCCTCCTGTGTTAATTTGGACACACAGTCGGGATGGTACAAGGCTCACCCATTGTATGGAGCGTTAACATCTTTGGTTGGAACTGGGCTGATTTCTTTTGCTTTTTAATTTTTAATTTTTTTTTTTTTGGTTCTCGTGTATTTTGAGCTTGAGCACCACTGGGCGTAGTGTCTTGTCGATTCTGTGTCGCGCATAGTTATTGTGCATTCTTTGTCGGCAACAGCGGGCACTGGGATTCATATAGGGAGTTTTGTCGGGCAACATTGTGTACATTTCCTTGCGAAGTCTATAGAAACAAGTAGTAAACCTTTGCTCTATCTTATTCCTTGCCGTGAAGGAGATCATAAGGGGACCAGGAGATGTGTTTGTTCTGCCGCTAGTGACAGTATCTAGGTAGCTGACACGACCATAGTATTCATGATCTGAAACCTTTTTTGTCTGGACGTGTTGCGCGTTCCTTGGAAGGGTAAGTCGGTGCGACTTTTTCACAGACGTGGTTCAGAGGCTGAGATTGAACAGCAGATGACATAACTTGGGAGTCATCTTCAGAGCAGACTTGCTAGTCAATTGAAAGGTACGCTCCACGTAGTGCAATTCTATGCCTAATGCCGCGATGGCGTCGCACGTCACCACTGGCCTGGGTATAAAAGGAACCGCCTTTTCCTGATGATAAACAGCACTACGGCGTGGCACAAGGTGGGCATCACCATAAAACGTTCCTGCTCTTGAGAAGTGGTTCATGCATGAACAGGCGTTTAGCTCCGCTGCTTCTTGCGAGACTTGAATGCAACACTTGGGATTGCTGCACCGTGGGATAGACGCTTGGAGGAATACACCATGTTGACTTGACACATCGAATTCAAGAATCCAGCGTCTTCTCAGTCGCCTCATCTCCATCATGACACAGCGCCACATCGAGCGCGGGGTAGAGCACATCCGACTCAGCCTCTCTCTGCTGCCCCGGGGACGCAAACTCCCACCCAGTCCTATCAAACCGCTGCCGCACCTCCGCCGCCATGCCAACGAAGCGGAATTCCAGCCCCTGTCCCACATATCGCCGCAATTCCATCTTCAGCTCGATCAGTGAGTTGACCCCCGTGACGTCCATGAACGAAACGCGTGCGAAGTCGAGGACGATCTTCTTCAGGGGAGTCTCGTCCCCGTTCAAAGCTTTGACGCCCAATCTCTTGCGTAGCTTGACGATTTGCCTCTTGGTAGATGGATTCCATGTGCGCTCGGTCTTGTCAATGGCAACGGCAGCGTCGGACGCAGGCTCGAAGTGGACTTTGACGGAGCGTATGACGGAGCCTTTGACTCGTTCTGCGTTGAGGAAGAATAGGTCCCCTTTGAACTGGACGAGGAACGTCTCGGGCGGGATGTCAAGGTTGGTGATTGCGGGATGGCGGGCGAGGATGGAGGGGGGCGTGTTCTTGGTTTCCGTGTGCGATAGGCCTGTCCAGCGGGGGAATGCCAGACGGAGGAGGGTGTAGACGATGCTGAAGCCCACGGCGGCAGCGAGGCCGATTTCCGTCGAGGTGAAGAGCGTGACCCAGAAGCCGAGCATGGAGCCGACGAAGTCGATGAAGGACATCTTCCAGAAGCGGTAGAATTGACGGGGGTGGGCTACGAGATGGGCTACTGCCATGATCTAGGAGAGATAGTCTTCGTAAGAAAGAACCCTTGTACAGACAGCAAATCGTACATGTTGGCAAAAGGAGGGTAGATGGAACGCAGAGGGTGAGGGTCAGGAGTTCTACGTACGATGATAGCCGAAAGCGTTGCCTTGGGGATCCAGTACAGAGCTGGCGCAAGTTCATACAGAGTCAAGATGATGAAGCCGGACGTGAAGATGAAATTCACAGGGCTGTGGACGTTGCAGTCCGAGTTGACTGCGGTCCTGGACATTGCGCCGCCCGTAGCCATGGCGCCAAACAAGCTGTTGGCCATGTTATTGACGCCCAGGAACACCAACTCCTGACTCTTGTCGATGCTGTAATTGTTCCGCAGGCCAAAGGCTTTCCCGACACCGAGATGCTCGACCGACATGGCAATCAGCGGCGCCACCGACCTGGACACAACGTCCCGCAGCAGACGGGCATCGTGGTTCCTGGGAGCCGGCAAGCCATGAGCATCGACCTTGGTGACAGCCCAGAGGAGATCGTGCCCACGATCCCTATTGCACAGATACGACACGAGGGTGAAGATAATTAAGATAATGACGGCGCGGCTCGTGGCCACGAACTTGATATACTTGTTCCTCCTCCCCCAGCTCCTGCCGGCCTGCTCCAGGGCGACGAGCCCAGCGATGCTGGCGACGCCGATGCACAGCGTAAGCGGCTTGATCCGACCCAGATGGCCGAGCACAGCGCGGACAATGCCCGCAGCACCGCTGGGCGCATCCAGGCCGACGAGCGAGCCAAGCTGTCCGAGGGCAATGACGAGCGCAACGGCGGAGATCCACCCCGTGAGCACGGGGGCCGAGACGAGGTCGAGCAGAAAGCCGAGTTTGAGAAGGCCGATGGCCAGGGCGTAGACGCCGACCATGAAGGCTACGGCGGACGCGACGTCGCTGGCTTTGTATCCCTTCTTAGTCAAGTTCGCTACCGCTTCGGCAGTGAGAAGGCCGAGGATGGAGGTAGGACCGGCGGAGAGTTCTGTTTGGAAAAAAAAAAAAAAGAGAAGAACATGTCATTAAATCTCTCATTTTCTCGTAGTGATGATGACCGGTTAATTACCTTTTGAGGTCCCCAAGAAGAAGTACAGAGCAGGCGGTAGAAAGCTGCTGTAGAGGCCGTTCACGATGCTGATCTTGGCAATCTTGGCATACGCAAGTCCTGCCGGGCAAGCAAGTTCCCGCATCATTCAGCGATGACGGCCCCGCAAATAAGGGCCGCAAGAAGGGATTGATGTCTTCGTCGGGAAACTGCCCACTCACCTTGTGGGATGAGCATCACCCCAACGGTGATTCCGCCGATGGCGTCGCGCACAATCCATCTGTAGTCGTAGCCGGGCAGCCACTGCGCGACGGGCAGTTTCTCAGCCAGGTACTCCGCCGTCACGGATGGCAAACGCCTGCAGACGGGATCGATCCAGCTCCGGGCTCTGCTGATGTTGGGGTCTGTTCGAAAAGCAGTGTCAATTGCTGCCTTGGCCCTCGACAGCCTCTCCATGGTAGAAAAAGGGCAGATTGTGTGAAGAGGTAGCGATGCGAGGGTTCGTCCTTTCTCATGTCCCCTGCAACCGGTATATAAAACGAGCGCCTTCTCACGGTTTTCAAGGACCCCGGAAGCAAAGCTTGTGTTGCTGAGACTCAATGACGAGCCGTGGCAGAAATGGGACTAGTGCTCACTTAGCCGAGAAGATACAGAAGATGCGATATATAGTTAGCCGCTTGTTGAACACGCTTCTATGCCGGCCCGGGGAGGGGAAAGGGGAAAGGGGATAGATACCTGACGCAAATGTCTGGCATATGGTGAGAATACCACATGGTCGACTGCATGGAAGAATGATCAGCATGGCGAGGTCATCCACCACGTTCGCTCACATCTCGCGCCCCAGATGAGCCACGATGCAGCGTGCTGCAACCGAACTGCCAAGGCTCTCATCCCCGTTGCAAAGCGCGCCATTCGGCCAACCTTGCAACCTAGAAGGCCAAAGCAGCGAAGAAGGCAGGAATGAGGATTACAGGCTGTACAACGCGCCCAAACAGATGACGACGACGATTGCCGAACCTGCCCGAACCTAATCAAGAGGTAGCAATGCCGAATTGCGGGAAATCGCCATGAGGGACAAGGCCTCCTCGTCGGATTGCTATCAAGAGGCCCATTGCTGCAAAGTGTCCATGTGTGTGCCGTTGGGTTAAAAAAAAAAAAAAGTTTGCATAAAGTTGATTCGGTTACGTCCGGCAGGGTACGTCGCACCAGGCATGACGATCCACGCAGGTGCAGGGCATACATACCACACCGGTATCGGCTAGGGACCCCGTTTCAGCGAGCATATCGAATCATTTTTCGTTTCAAGACAGCTGTTATCGAGGGCCAGGGTACAGCGGTAGATGGACTGTGGTGCCATCGTGGACGTGGACCCGGTGAGAATGCCTTGGCAGCTGGGGAGGGGCGGAGGGGGAGATGAAGACGAATTTAATTTATAGCTCAACCAAACCGGTTACGACCAAAGGCGGCGGGCCACGCCATGCTTCCTTAGTGCGGGGTTTGTCTGGACCCCGCACTAAGGATATGAAATGATTTCTTTGCTTTGGGATAAATGTTTCCAAACTACGGAATAGTTAGCAGCACCGTCTTTACGACTCGACGCCTCCTACTTTTCCCTCATATCAACTGTTGCGCCACTCCGTACACAGCATCATATCAGGCTTGGCGAGAGGGGGCCACCATGCTCGATAACGATCCGTGAGAAACCACCATTCTACCATTTCCCCCTCGGAAACGTGCCGTCCCATCCGAGCCTGCAAACCAGCCGAAAGAATATTCGCTCGCCAAGGGACCCTCGTACCCCTCCCAGCATTGTTTGGTAGCAGTGGGTGTAACGGCCTGCATGAAAAAAAAAAAAAAAAAAAAAAAAGGGGGGGATAGTTAGAATGGCCGATCCTCGATCGCAGGGTCGTATGTGGATGGGACAGATCCTAGTCTTCAAACAGGCGGGGGCAAGCTTGTGCGACTGGAATCGACGATCTTGATGGGATCTGCGCCGGGAGAAACACAACTCACCTTGTCCGGGGACAAAATAATAATGATAATGTTAATAAAAGGGAGAGAGAGAGCAACGATACCTACCGCCTGTGACAGCATTCGATGATCGCAGACCAAAAAAAAGATTCGGGTTTTGGTGGAATCCTTGTCTCCATATCTGGTCCAAGTATCTCGATACAGTAAAGTCGAATCATTGTGTGTGGAAAAGCAGGAAAACAAAGCGCGATGTATTATAAAACAGAAAAAAAAAAAAAAATTAGGAAGCATTGCCTAGACCATCGTCTATATCTGGATATAACAGCTATAAAATACACTTCATTCCGAGTTTTAAAAGTCACTGAATTTCCAGCTCACTGCATCGTTATTCCTTATCCAACGTACCAATTTCGCCTCCGGAATGATGCAGAGATCATAGTTCGCCGTCGACTTTTTCGTCCCCACCATTGTTCATGGCGCCGGGTTGCTTGACCTCATCCTTCTTTGCATCCTTGACCGCGCTCCAGAATTTCTTACCGTTCTCCTCATCTCCGGCAAACAAGTGGTCTACGACCATTCGCTGCGGCGTCTCGCCCATCCACTGGAACAAGGAGAAGTCTCTGAATTGGTCCGATCGGAACAGCTCAAGCATCTCAACTGGCTCATCGCCAATGTTCTCGACAAAGTGGCCCATGTTCTTTGGGACAATGCCAACGTCACCAGGGGCGTAGTCAAAGGTGCGCGCGTTGCCCTCGGCAGCGAAGATGGTGATTCTAGCGCGACCTCGAATGAAGAAGGACCACTCATCAGCCATGGGATGCCAGTGCATTTCGCGAATGGCGCCAGGCTCAATGATGACGTGAGCAGCCGCTACAGTCTTGGAGATGGGGAAGATTGTCGAGTCAGTGATGCGAACCAGGCCACCCGAGGTTTCTTTAGGTTGCTGATCGAGCATCTTGTGGGTAAACTGGTACTTGGACTTCTTGACGTGTTTCCCCGTTGGGCGTTCGTTTTCGATAGACCCTGGATTAGATCCTCGGAAGATGTATTTCTCGCCTGCTGGGAGGTGAGCGAAAACTTCAGGTGCGAGTTTGAAGTTCTTGGCGATGACCGACTTGGGAGTGTGGGCTATATGCTTTGTTAGTTCCTTCATTTTCATTCATAAATCAAGCCCATCAGAGGAATCGCGTGTACCCAGCCAGTCTGTCAAGATGAAAGTAGACTCTTCGGAAAACCGTCCATCATCAAAAATGAGGAGAAATTCGGTGCCATTCTCTCCCAAGCCTTGAAGTGAGTGGGGAACACCACTAGGAAAATACCACAAGTCACCCTTCTTTAAATCATCAATGAAGTTGCCGCCTTCATAGTCGAGGGCTGTGACGCGAACTTGGCCCTCGAGCACAAAAGCCCATTCAGCCTCCTTGTGCCAATGGAGCTCCCGAATGACTCCCTTATCGAGACGCATGTTGACGCCGGCAAGCTCCACACTGGCGGGGAGCTCTCGAATGGTGGTCTGTCGGGTCCAGCCGCCTTCCTGCAAACATTGTTAATGCGACCCATGATGCATGATGGGGAGTTGTGCGAGGACATGTTATGCCAAGAGACGTGGCGGGGCGCACCTCAATTCTGACATGAGAATCAGTGTAGCTCCATCTCATGTTGGGAATCTGGCCATGATCGGTGCTCGGTGGGCGGATAAGATCAGGGCTCTGTCGTGACCGGTCACGGTTGTAAGGACCGAGGACAGAGGCACCATTTCCGTTGCGCCATGGCAGCGGATCGAGGTCCTCTCGAACTGGGTCGACGGCATGGTCGTAGGAGTCGCGGTGACCGGGTGTGTAAGGCTCAGCTTTAGAGTATTTGCCAGCAAGCGCCAACCCCTTGGCAAGACGCTGCTGAGGCGAATCGGAGTGAGGGAGCGCAGCGCAAAGCTCATTCAGGGCTCCGGCAAGAAGCAATCGGGCCAAAGAAACCATCATCCTGAAGCTTTTCGAACAACGATGGCCAGGTCAGCGAAGGCTTGTAACAGCGAGAGACTTTGCTGCGTATAGGTAGCTACCTACCTGCGTTTTCTAATCAACCAGCAATGAAAAAGCTTGGGAATCGGTTTGTAAAGTGTGGGTGGTAATGAATAAAAGATGATCAAAGTCCAAGGAAAGACTCCAAGTTTAGATTCCAGAACCCAAATTGCCCAAGCCAGCCAGCGGTGCCGTCCAGGTCCATGGACGCGGCATTATTATAAACCGGACTCGTGCAAATGGCAGGCTCAATGAGCTAGGTCAAATCAAGCATGCCAACGAACTATTCCCGAAGAGCCTTGACGGCGATTCAGCTCAGTGCTAGCGCAGCCGCCAATAACACCATCTCGATGTACCTTGTACCTTGTACCTTTGTATCTTGTACCTGATGGGCCCAACCCCCCCCCCCCTACTCCCTGTCGACTCCTGGAAACTCTGCAAGCAACTTACTTTTGAAGACAAGACAAAATAATGTCGACGGTACGGAATAGTTATCCCGTCGAATGCAGCCTCGGAGGCTCACTTGCCGAGCTAAGTCCGTGGGAGCCAGCGGAAGCAATGCTAGGGCTCCAACGCCGGTAATAACTAGTTATATGAGATATTTTTGGAGCGAACAAAGAATCAAAACTGCTGCAGCAACCATTTCGCGATGCCAAGACCATTATGCTATGCATCTATCTAGGAAAAAACCGCTCGACTGGAAACTTGAACGCATAACCGCGCACGTCGCTGAGTGTGCTTCGGTCAAACATACCGCCTTTATTTTATTACTTGTTCTTCTCTTCACATCATGATCCGGACTAATACTGAGATGATAACCCAGTCTGACTTTGCGGTCCCTGCCTGATGTCGCAATTGGCGCTGCAGATGAAGCATGCCTGTGCATATTCATTCAGACTTGCTCTTCTGGTTGGTGTAGCACAAGACGTTTGGCCACGTCACATTAAATGACTAAATGTCAACGTCATGTTCGACCGCACGTGCCACCCTCCCCTCTTCCCTATCAATCTCGACCAATCCTGGTCAATTCCCGGTCGGCTATCAGCCTCGCAATTTTTTCCCGTACATATATAACTATCCTTCAACCACAACTGTCTACAGAATGAACGGCTACGGTACAACCAGGAATCACCCTCGTCCCGGCCAAGGGACCAACGGTGCCCTTCAACAATATGAGCATCAACCTCTCCTCGGTCCAAAAGTAGGCTCGCACTCAGCTCTGGCAAGATATCGGAAACACATGACCGCCGAGGTGTCCCGCTCGTACGCTGATATAATCTTGTTATTCTGCTACGTTGTGACGGGGCTGCTAGACAGTGCCTCAACCCAGGTCTGGGGCGCTTTCGTCTCCATGCAAACTGGTGAGCGAGCGATGCGTCTCCCCTCTGATAGACCCTGCCCCGTGGAATCATCATTGACGTGCTTCTAGGCAACACGGTCTACGTTGGCCTAGGTCTCGCCTCGCTCGTCTACCCTCCCATCACCCCACGTCTCTACAAATCAGGCATCTCGCTGCTATCATTCTGTGTCGGATCATTCATCTTTGCGCGCATCCATCGCCATTTCTCTCCCAAGCGCCGCTGGGTCATATGCGCATCCTTCTCCGCGCAAGCAGCGGTCACCATTGCCGCAGCTATAATTGTCACTGTCAAGCCCACACCAAAAGATGATACGGCTGTGGGCTGGACAGTGCTCCTCCCCCTGGCCCTGGTGGCTTTTCAATCATGCGGGCAGGCGGTCACGTCCCGCGTCTTGAAGTACAACGCACTGACGAGTGTCGTCCTCACCAGCATCTACTGTGATTTATTTTCAGACCAACATCTTCTCAAGCTTGACAACGTTGAGAGGAACCGAAGGGTCGCCGCCCCAGTTCTCCTGTTATTTGGGGCCGTGGCAGGAGGTCTGCTGTCTCATAGTTCTTTTGGAATACAGGGTGCGCTATGGGCTGCCGCGCTCATCAAGTCACTCATGGTGGTCGTTTGGATATTCTGGCCCGCGGAGAAAGGCGAAAGCTAATTTGTGTGCGGCAGTATGCTACCTACTAGATATATATATTATTATCCCAGCGCGGCGGAGCACCCATTGTTCATGGCAGGGACTTTACCGGGACCGTTAGGGCCCCGGGACAGTTATTTCATAGGAGCATCCGAGTTTGCCTACTTGTGACAGGGTTTTTCCTCGGTGGATTAGTAAGCAGGGGTTCTAGTTAGTTCTAGTTAGCTAGAACCCCTGCCTACTAATCCACCGAGGAAAAACCCTGTCGCAGGCAGGCAAACCCCGTTGCTTCCTTTATTGTAACCGATTTAGCTCCTGCCTGTCCCGGTCTATTCCCTGTTATAAATTATAGGTGCACTGCTGCGCTAGGGAGTTAGCCTGCGGCGGCCTTCTTAGGTGTGTGTGTGTGTGTGTTTGTGGTTAGGTTGGAGCAATTGCTCCTTATAGTGGCGCGTTCTAGGGCGGCGTCTCCCTGTTGCTGTCTAGGGCAGCTTACTTTAATAGATATATATGTTAAAGAATTAGAGGTGCGAATAGGATAGCGATATGCCTCCCAGCCAATTGCGGGAATATAACCATTCCCCCCCC
>JFHB01000293.1:0-28714 GCA_000729835.1 Atkinsonella hypoxylon
CCAGGGACTGTAGTTGTAATAGCTACATCTGGACTTTGGCCAGGCGTAGTTACAACTACAACACTAGTGGTGCATGGATGTGTACAATCCGCGGGCGGCGTAATTGTAGTTGTTCCAGGAGCAGTTCCAGGGACTGTAGTTGTAATAGCTACATCTGGACTTTGGCCAGGCGTAGTTTGAACAATAACGCTTGTTGTACAGGGATGCGTACAGTCTGCTGGTGGTAGAATTGTAGTAGTTCCAGGTGCGGTTCCAGGTACTGTAGTTGTGATAGCAATATCGCATGAGGTATATGTTCTGTGTTTGTTTAGATTTCTAATGCCGTCTAACCGATTAGGTATATGCTTTCCTTACCTAAATAATATCGTCTGGGAAGCTTGTCCTGAACAGATATAATTGATTGGCTGCATTTCAACAGTAGGCATGCATGTGCTATTGCATACTGCTACCCAGCCTAAGAGGCTAGCCGAGTAGGCTAGACTTTTATATAGATAGCCTTTCATTGTTACAAATAGCGCTTTGAATTTAAATGGTAAGGAAATGGAACAACAATTTTAACAGAAATGAAGAGAAACTCTTTAGCTTTATATCTAAATACTTACATTCAATCACTCCCTTAGAATTATAATAGTATATCTTACGTATTGCAACGAAAATTTCGTATTTAGTAAGTTTGGTTGAAAGTGTTTAAAGTTCTCCCTTTCCCTGTGTTAAGGCAATAGTTAAGCCACGTGATAGCTACTTGGGTACTTGCAAATAGTCGTCTTATCTGTATACCTGTCAGGTCATTCTTCGGTCTTGTATATAAAATGTACTTCGTACAATATCTGCCTAGGCCACTGATGAAGCCATTGCGCTAAATTGCTAGACCCAACAGTAGCTGAACGTTATTCGTGTCGCCACACATCGTTAGGGAGCTTCAATCGATTCCCCTAGTTGGATTAGTTCTACTCGCCACAATACTACCTTCTGTCAAGGGATATTAGCGTGTTAGGTCGGAATCGCCTGTCAATGGTGAGAACCTTCTAGCTAGGCCCGTGGCTATTGAACGTGGCTGATCGCTACGTCACGTATCTGTTGTCTGTGTCTCGGGCCTGCTCGAACTTATCCAGGCCTCACTGTATTCTATATCCAGCTCACCTGTTGAATAGGAGAAATGCTTTCCTGATATTTTCCTGTCTATGGTAATGTTGAGAGAAGTGAGGCTGGTCAGTCGAAAAGTTCTTTGATAGCGTGCGCGTTGCAAAATAATCTGTCTAGTGCCTATCGCTAAGCACGCTTATTTATTTGTCTGTGTTTCACCTTGTTTATGGCATGTTCAATCACTTACCATGTAGGTTTGTATCACGGGCTATAGCGTACTTCTGAAATCAGGATATGATTCGACTTGTTTTACACCTTCTCATCGCACTGGTCACCTGTAGATACAGAGTAGAACAACTGGTGTTGCCCGCGTACATTTCTGAACACAAACCCATAAAAGCAGTCAAACAGTGGCTTAAGTGGGGATAAAATTTTGTGGGATAACAAATCAAGGTTTATCGACTCCAGGGGTACGAAATCGGCGGCCGGGTCCGGAGGTTCCGGGCTGAAGGGTACGAATTCAGGAATGTGAGTCCAGAGATACCAATTCAGGGATACGAATCCGGAATAAAGCATCTTTTGGCCCTGCTGGGAGCTCCTTTACTGGTGTGGCTGTAATCCTGCGACTCTTGATTGGATATGTAGATCGCCACAAGGGCCCTGCTATGAAGGACATTTCCGATTGGGAGCGGTATAACTACCTAGATTGTACGGAATACGGAATAGAGGGCTGTATATCCTGAGCCCACCGGCTTGGCGATGGGAGTCCTGTGCCCTAGTTAGTCAGGAGCAAATATTGGTATTTGGGTTTTCTAGTAGCCTTTACGACCTTGAAAATTGCTACTTTGTCGACCCCGAAGCCAAACCCCCAATTGGCCATGCAAGCAAGCCCACACAAAGATGGGTGCGCGACGAAGACGCGCGTGCTATCGGTTAAAGGAAAATAAAGGAGGAAGGCAACGGAGGCGAGATTACGATAAGTTAACTAACTACCTAGGTAGTTAATTAGTTAGTTCCTCTAAACCAGCTTGCTTGATTAGGTCATACATAATCCTTGGTCGGTGCCGAGTTTGGAGCCAGCTCGGCTCAGCTCGGCACCCAGATACAATGCGCAAGCGTCGGCAGCTGTCGCATGCCCATCTCCCATCTCCCATCTCCCCGGTGCAGTTGACAAGATGAACGGCGTGATTGAGGCGTTGCATATCTGTGATAACAACAGGTCGGTGCTAACTCATTCCCATTGAGGCAGTTAATTATGTTTAACATGAAGCCTGCAGAAATCCCGTCCTGTCCCACATCTACACCGGACGGCCACTCTCAGCAACACATCTGTTGCCCCTCTATCTCGAACATCCCTCTCCTAGACCGAACCTGATATACCTTCCTAACACCAGCCCGCCCACCCTCGTTTTCAGTCTCACCCACGCCAATCTCCTGTTTCTCGCCACTTCCTCGGCCGAAATAGAACCTCTTTTAGTCCTCGAATTCCTCCATCGCGTGATCGATGCCTTTGAGGACTTCCTTGGCGCCCCGCTTCTCGCAGTCAAGATCGAAAATAACTACGATGTGGTTGCTCAGCTCCTCACAGAAATGTGCGATGCTGGCATCATAAGCACGACAGAACTCAACGCTCTGCGAGAAAATGTCGAGATCGAGGGCTGGATGGGGAAGCTACTGGGCAGCATCAACCTCCCTGGGTATGAATATCCGCATTCAGGTGTGACCGAATGCATTTGTGCGCAAAACTAACGGGATAAACGAAAAGGAAGACTCCGCTATCCACAAATTTCTCCAACACTGGCCATCCTGCACTTCCCGTACCGAACACACCAACTTTGCCCTGGCGACGAGCCAATGTACGACACACGTCGAACGAACTATACGCAGACGTCATCGAGACGCTCTCAGTGACCCTTGCGCCCTCAGGGAGACCACTTGCTGCATTTGCGAACGGGTCAATAGCTTTCACAGCCAAAGTGTCAGGAGTCCCGGATGTTACATTGAGCTTGAGCAGTCCCTCTGGAAAGCACAATATTGGTGGTTTCATGGCGCTACCCGTGTTCCACCCATGTGTACGGTTAAATCGGTGGCAAGAGAGACCAGGAGAACTAAGCTTCATACCGCCTGATGGCCGGTTTACTCTGGCCGGCTATGAAGTCGACCTGCTCCCTTTCACAAGCGGCAAAAGTGGGAACCTCGGTGCGAATAACCTGAAATTGCCCGTCAATTTGGAGATGAAGACTGGGTTGGGCGCCACGGGGTCCGACTTTGAAGTAAGGGTACAGGTCAATAAGGTTTTAGGCAACCAGAGCTCCTTATCGACATCGAGTCAGTTCGGCAGAAGCCTCGGTCCGGGACGAGTCGGTTCGCCACATCCAGGATCACCTGGTGCTCCATTGCTAGAGGGACTGACCATTAGAATACCGCTGCCGGAAGATGTCAGAAACTTGTCTGATATCCGACCAAGCCGAGGAGACGCAAACTTCAGCCCAGGAGAGAGTGTGCTCGAGTGGCACGTCCCAACGAAGGAACTATCCGGACCTATGCCACAATTTGGGCTTCGTTGCACGGTTGTCGGACCAATGGTGGATGACTCTGAGGAGTTTGACCCCAGCGGATTCGCATTCAGCACCGACTACTCCTATAGTGAGCCGTACCAGAGCTCTGCAGGCAAAGCCGACACAGGCAAGACAGGTGATTACGGAGAGCGAGATGCCAAGAAGATAGCACAAAATAGAATTCTGATGCCTAGCTCAGCATCAGTGAGCTTCTCAGTCAAAGGATGGCTAGCAAGCGGGCTCAAGGTGGACAGCATCATGATTGATACACGGAAAAGTCGGGCTTTGGGCGAGGGTGTCAAGCCGTACAAGGGAGTGAAATACTTAACGGTTAGCAACGGAGGTATAGAGATTAGGTGTTAGACAGCATGATACGAAGATGAATTGACGAATTGTCGTATCTATTATAAGTTAATTCAGCGCCGAGAACTGGTCCTATCATGTTTCGGGAAGTGTGCTGCTAGAGCAATGGATATTTAGACGCTGAGTTACGACACTATTGCTCCCTGGATCTTTGTAGCGGCCAGCAAAGTAAACATTTAAACATGTGATTTTGAATGAGTGTAACCAGGGATCTATTTCTCACTGTCAAGTCGGATTCTAATAACAAGTCTCGACAAGCGTCAACAGAACCCCAGCGCGCAAACTATGCTTTCCGTGCAATTCCAGTCCTCCAGGTATTCCCGAAAGCGCCCATTTTTACACCAAACCCACACTTTTTGAGCAACAATAGTTCAGAAACTTACTTAATACATATATAGTTATTTACTAGTCTAATTATTCGCTCGCACTAACAACTCACGAACTATCAGTCCAGAGTTTGCGGACGTGTGGAGCCCCTCCAGCCGACGCACCCGCTAAGCTTCCTCCCGACACGCAGCACTGAGTGCTGTTCGTCGCCCAACGTGCTGCGCCAGGGGCTCAAGGCTGGTGGATGAGTGCAGTGACAGGGTCAGATGCAACTCCGCTACATCATTCGGCCCAGAAGGCATGGCGCCTGCAGTTCTTTCTTTCTCCCATGATTGGCTCCTACCCAGAATGAAAGCATCGCCGCGCACATCCTGAGAATTGCAGTTCGAGGCCGTTCTTCTGGCCTACGAAGCGGCTATGAAGCGCCTAAGGAGCAATACATTTCGCCCTCGATGGCGTTGTGCGGCGACGTCGACCTGTGCGCCAAGGGGGCGGGATGAAGCACATGGTGATGGACGAAGATGGGCATCCACCGTAAGGCGGCCGCGGCGACCACAGACGGCCATTTTCTTCCCAGGTAAGGCACATGCTTTTTTTTTTTTTTTCTGTCTTCAAATTCGGTGATTTTGCTGAACGCAATTCCGGTAGCTTCGCTCGGCAGCTGACATGACGATGATCAGGTCAAGGAACCCAAAAGGTCGGCATGCTAAACCCATGGCTTGAGGCCTTCCCATTCACCGCCAATGAGCTCGTCCAAGAAGTAGACCACTACGCCGGCTTCAAACTCTCCGACGTGATTCGAAATGGGCCCTCCAAGATCCTTACTCGGACGACGAATGCACAGCCCGCCATCATGGGTACCTCGATTGTCATCCTGAAGATCCTCGAGCGCGAGTTCAACTTCAAGGTTGCCGAGCGCTTCGATATCACGCTGGGTCACTCTCTGGGCGAATTTGCCGCCCTCGTGGCAGGTGGATACATCGACTTTCGAGATAGCTTGTATTTGGTGAAGCGTCGAGCGGCAGCCATGTCCGAGGCCACCGAGAAGGCCATCCGAGAGTACGGCGGCGAATACGGCATGGTGGCCGTCATCACAGAACCGGAGTACCTGCGGGATCTGATCGCCGCGATCCGCGACTTTGTAGGGCACTCGAGCGCAGGGAGCAAAGGGGAGAGCAGCGAAGATGTGCCGCCCATAGAGCAGGTGCTCATTGCCAACATCAACAGCAAGAACCAGATCGTCTTGAGCGGGAATATAGAGCGCATCACCACCTTGATGGCGCATGTAAGGCAATTCCTGGGCCATGATCCGCGGGCAGTCCGGCTGCATAGTGACAGCCCGTTTCACAGCCCGATTATGAAACCTGCTGTATCGGTAATGCAGTCACTGCTCGAGAGCAAGTCGAGGGTGCCGGGGAGGGAGGACGAAGATATCATCAAATTCCCGGGCAATATACCCTGCGTCAGCAACGTATCTGCGCGACCGTTTCAGAGTAAAGAGCAGTTGAAGGAGTTGTTGGCGAGGGGGTGCTTGGAGACGGTGCGGTGGTGGGATAGCATTCGATACTTGGATCAGCAAGAGAAGGTGAGGAGGTGGGTTGGCATTGGGCCTGGGAAAGTCGGGAGGAATCTCGTGGGCAAGGAGGTTGGCATGAGAGGTAAGGACCTGGTCAAGGGGGGGGGTGTATGGGCGATTACAGATCCGATGGATATCGAGGAGGTGTTGAGGGGCTTGGAGGAGACGGATGGGCTTCTGGACGAGGAGTGATGTGTATGACTGGCTGCCGGTTGCTATTCAAACAATGCTAGAGACTATAATAGGCTAACAATTTACATCAGAGTCAAGCTGAAAAGACTCGGATTCTCCTTGAAATGTACAATTGATTGCCAAGGGAACTACTTCAATCCGCCGCAGCCGCAGTCCGAGGTTCAACCCCACACTCTCACCAAGCCAAGTAAGCTCCGATCTCCAAAAACCCCCCGAGTTCCAACCGCAAACTCAACATTCCAACATTATGACCACCGCCATCCCCTCGATCGCCTGCCTAGGCGTAATAGGCCGCAACGTACGCATCCCCCTCCCCTATCAGAACCCCTACCACAAAAAGGCTAACGTCCCCAAGAACAACCCTCTGCACATCTCCATCTTCCCATCCCACGATCCCACAACCAACACCTTCACACCGATCCGCAACCCGCTGCAGTTCTCCCTCCTCCTCTCGTCCACGATCGACGTGTTCGAGCTCCGCGCCAAAGCAAATGTCGCCTCGGGCGTAGGCCTCTCCGGCGATCTGGGCCTCCTGCACGCCGTAGACGACCGCCTAGCTGCCTATGGGTACGAGACCAACACGGGTGTGAGAATGGTGTGTGTGGTGGACATGCGCGGGCGGAGAGTCGACGCAGAACGACACGCTGGCTTGGGGTCCGGGCTGCGCGACTTGGAGTTGAAGCCTGTGTTTCGGGCCATGCAGTCTGCGTACGTGAGGTTGTTGCAGAACCCGTTTTACGAGCCGGATGAGCATGCGCCGATGGGGGGAACGGGCGGGAAAAGGATCGTGAGTAGGAGGTTTGAGAGCGATATGAGGAGAATTGGGGAAGGGTGGACTCCTGGGATGACGAGTTTGTGAGTTTGGGTTTCATCGGTTTGCGAGGCGTCGGGTCCCAAAGGGGTTTTTTATTTTTTTTTATTTTTTTATTTTTTTATTTTTTACTTTTTTTTTTCAGTGCTTTAGACAAGGTGGCCACTATATATTACGCGGTCATTCTAGATTCTGTTTACGTTGCTGTCTGAGGATCTTTATGATGAGGCGTGCGAAGATGACGTGCCCATTTCTCTTGTGACTTTTTCACGAAGATCGTCGACTTTCCATTTTGACAGCCCCGCTACGTCTATCTCTATGCTCTCGCCCATTCCCTCGCCCGTGTTTCGCTTCTCGACTATAAGGCTTGACCTCGGGGGTTGCGAGAGTGCGCCGCCCTCCCAATGTCTGGCTTCGGGGGGCAAGGGCTGCCACCAATCGCCTGTTCTGGCGTGCCAGGCTGCGCTGCAAAGCTCCCACAGACGGGAAATGGCACGCTTATATGCAAACCGTTCATCCTCGCCAGTAAAAGCACATGTGTTGCCGAAGTCAACGGGTTTTCTCCGCGGACCAAAGTCGGAGTCCTGATCTGGGTCGTATTTGGATGTGGACGATGCGGAATCGTAGTATGAGACGTTCGGGCGGAACGGGGATGTCTGGTCTTGATGGACCTCTGCAACTGTTTCCGAATAAGTGGCATCGTCGTCGACAATTCTTCCATTGACAGCATCCAGGGACGAGGCCTTCTTCTCTGGGAAAAACAAGTCGTCGGGTGGGCTTTGAGCACGAATCACGAGCTTGCAGCGCGCCTCGTACAAGGCGTCGAGAAACGTGATGAATCGACGGGCTTCGTTCTTTTGGAGGATGGTGAGACTGGGGACCTGGTCGATGATGAAGGTGTGATACGATGATGCCATTGTGATGTAGTCTGCTGGGCCGAAGGAGTCAACTAGATGGTTGAATGTCCACAAGGCTGAACCGTTGTAATGCTGAGGAGTGACGACTCGACGACCGTACACGGTGAGAGCGGAGGGCTGCCATGGGACTGGTCCTGGTCTTTGCCAGCCCACGGTGTCCTGGATTAACTTTTCGAACTGATCTATATCGCTGTCGCACAAGTGGTAGTGGAAGGGGATCTTGCGCTGTGCACTGCTGCCGCGTTCGTTGCCACTTGCACCATCCAATTGACCACTACTATCCATTTTGTCAAAGCCGTCCTTATCGATTGAGGATGGAGCACTTCTGAGCGCGCTGGCTTCTTCCTTGCGTCTCCAGTCTATCGCGCCCTCCATCTGCCAGAAGTCGCACCTAGCTTTCAGCACCTCTAAAAACGTGGCAAAATCACTGCTTTGCCCGTACAACTCCTCTCTGTTTACTGTCTTGCCGCCAAACATCTTAGTGACGAGTCCTTTGGTACGATTCGGGGCGTAGGCTATGCCTGATGCTCTCTGCAGCTCCTCCGGCATGCGATTCGACGAAGCGACTAGAACGCCGCCCAGCTGGAAGAATGCGATGAAAAGGTGGCTGAGGATCTTACTCGCCGCTCGGTCAGGCATCTGAAACTCGTCTAAGAAAAGAACGGGAGACTCATCAACAAGTTTCTTGGCCATCCACATGAGTGAGAATTCAGAATCAACTTCCGACGCCCGGCCGGACGACAGCCTATGCTTGTCGAGTTGGGCAAATGTGTACAGCATGAAGGCGTTGAAGTGCCATCGTCGTCTTCGCTGCGCTGGCAAGCCATCAGCTAGCAGGTCCAGCAGCATGGACTTTCCCGTGCCCACTTCGCCTGAGAGAAAGATCCCCTTTGGTGAATCTATCTCGATTGCTGTCTCATGATTGCGTAGGACCCGAGTAAGTGCCATGGTGTCTCGCTCGGCGGTTAAGGAGGGGATGAGATGCTTGAAGAGCGGGTTCCGCCAAATAGCATGATTGCGAAGAGCGAGAATACTACCAGCATCCGCATCGTTCTCGGGGGGTTGAGGTTCCGTGATGCGAGCCACCTGTGAGAGTCGTTGACGATAGTCGACCTGGGGTGAGTAGTCCCTGATGCGGTGGTAGACGTCTCGAAGGTGTCTCGCGAGACGGTGCTGGGCAGGATCAGGAGCGTAGATGCCCGCTTTCACCAACGTTTGATACTTGACCAAAGGGTCAGTAATGACAATTGCGGTTGAAAATCGCTTCATATCTGTTCAACCGGAGGCAGAGTTGTATGTTGATATGCGAAGTATTCTTTCCATGTTGCGACTATAGTTGCGTCATCATCCAACGAGACCAAAATCAATTTCTTGGGGGTAACAAAGGAAGGTAGACTATTTTGAATATTACTAGTGAGTGTGCTAGACGGAAGTAGTGAGCTTTAAGAGGGACAAAAAGGCCTCGGTTTGTCTGAATGCGTGTGATAGTTCAACTCCTCAGCCTGGGATTTGCCACATGCTGCGTGGTTGATGGCAGAGCATGGATGAACTGGTGGGCATTAGTAATAGCACATCATACCTCTATCCTGAGATAGGTAACATACTCCACTGCCCAATCCGATGTGCCTGCCGGAAGGAAGGTGCGGGGCTTATAGCTACCAAGAAGCTCATCTATCTTTTATTGTGACCTTTCTGTTCTCATTAGTTACTCATATCAATCAATCCTCTACGACCACGCAAGGAGACCTTTGCAGTCCTTAAACCTACCTAGAATTTTCTTCTGTTATATTTTGCGGAAATCATAATAATAATAACAACAATGATAATAATTACATTAGCCCTGTTTTTAGTTGTCCAGCCAAGAGGCTTGTTTTTTTTCTAGTCAGGTGACTGTGCTTAGACTGGGTTGAGTTGTTACGTATGCCTCGTCAGCAGTTAGCTGACCTGACAAGAGACATCTATGACCAAGACATTCCAGATAACTAACAGTGAGTTCCTCGGCAACTAGTTGTCGTAGAAATGCGACAGTCATAGTCTGGCAAGCTACAATTCAGGGCCTTCCAATGACCTATTGTCTGTATAGGGCTACTCCATTCGATCTGGGAGCTATCCATAATACTTTACATATCTAGGCGTCTCGTTCCGAGCCGTGCGGACAAATCTAGCTCCATGAAATACCCTTTGATTAAGCCAAGAGAAGCTTTTCCTTTTTTTACCTCTTCCCCTTTTCTATGAAGACCCTATAGCTTCTAGGAAGGAGCTCACCTGTTGGTTTATTGTGTTCTTTCTGGTCTATCAGTTTCTTACCAATCCTGTTCTGATTGGCCCCATTTTCTCCTGCAGTGTCCCCACCCCAGAACTAGGCCCCAGGTTTTTTTTCCTTCGAGACCAAACCACTTTTTGCCATGCGCTGTCAGTTGTTTTGGCCCACAGCCAATAGCTGCATGCTCTGCTGCAGCTTATTGACTAGCTTTCGCCTTTGTTTTCTTCTCCATTTTCATCACTTCCGCAAGGCTAGCAACATCCACCCTTCGAGCTTGTTCCGCGTGCCGCTCCGACATGTCGATCTAATCACCTTGTTATTTCTTTTTTGTTGTCCGCCGTTTCCATCGACGTCACCATCATCTCACGGCTAGGCCTTTGTCGCGGCTGCTTCTCAACCCAACGCTACCTTTGAGGCGACCTGTACAATGTTCAATCCCTCTGCTGCAGACGGCGGTCCGGCTACAGCGACGAGGTCAAGGCGTCGCCAGCGCCCCAAGAGCACCGATAGTCTCGCTCAACAACCGAAGGCTAAGCGGCAACGCCTGCCTCTCACCGAGCAAACCTTTATCAATCCAGATGCGCAGCCTGAGATGTTCGAGGTCGGCAAAGCCGATAAGATCGCGACACTAGAACCCCAACAGGATGTTCCGGTAGAAACTTTCCTCCCAACACCCAGGAAGGAATTGAACGTCAGGGCCAAGAAGTCAAAGCACGGCGACCGAGTCGCTAATAAGGGCGATGGAAGCCTTGTATTGGTCAGTGACCTTCTACGCAAGATGCGTTTTGGTATCCCAAAAAAAAAAAATCGCATTAGAGACTAAATTTTTGGCACGGTAGACAAGCACAAGTGCGTTCACCGTATCGAAGCTCCCTGCTTTACCGGACAGAATTCGGACCGACTGGACTGGTATATACAATACTTCTTTCCCTGTCTTTCTGTCTGCGCTAACTCGATGCAAAGAATTGCAACAAGCGGACATCTTTCCTACCCCAGGATACGCTTTAAGCCTAACCGCAACCCATGCTATTGTATGGGGGTATAACTCTACCTCGCAATCGCCCGAAACATTCACATTTACACTCCCTCCGGCATCGAAATCGAACGATCCCCTTCCTGTAGGGTGTCTGGTTTCACCATCTGCATCCTCGACCGAGCCGGGCCTCGTCGTTGTCATGTCTGGCAGTGGCACGGTGGTTTTCTGGGAGTCAATCTCCACTGCTGCAACTTTTGCATTCATCAAGAAGGAGCGATCTGGAGTCGAAAATGTGATTTCAGGACTGTCTTCGGGCGAGAAGGTGGTTGCTATTACGAATGCCGAGTCTGCAGGATTCATCTTAACTTTCAATACCGGACGATTGGCTTATATGAGCGTGCGAGACAGCCATGGACGACCAGCAATTTCTGTTCGATTTCTAAGGACTAACCTAGCTTCATCATCTGGCGGTATATTTGGGAGCATTCGGCACGCCTTTTCTCACTTGTCCCTTCGAGGCGACATTGCTGCCGTCAGAGCCGATAGGTCTCCACGTGTCGGTGAGAGAAACATCGTTGCCTTAACTAGCAAGGGCAAACTGCACGCATGGAGAATTCATCGAGGCGGACACAACGAACCTATTGGTGCAACTGACATGCGCGAACGAATTGTGTCTGCTCTTCAAGAAAACGATCCATTTAGCCAGGAATTGCCAGCAGAATCCTTTGAAGCTCTTGACTTCACTTATGTACCCAAAGGTCTCGACGCCAAATACCTCGAGCTTAGCCGACTAAGCGATGCAATGGCGATCGACAATCCTTTAGTACAACACCTCCTGCTCCTTGTCTGTTTGACACGTCGAAGCATCTCAAGATATGCACTGATCGAAGTTATCATGACTTCCGACGATTGCCAGGTTGGCATGATTCGACCTATCACCTCATATTCGAGTCCTATCACTGCATCAGATCCATCTCAGGCAATTCGGCCCCGCATCTACCTACCACGTCCGGCGCTTGTTGCTTTTGCAGTCTTCGGACGCGCTGCTATTATTGCGTCTGTTGCTGTACCTCCTGAATCCCCCGACTCACAACTACGATCCGACAACCATATTTTGACGCCATCTTTCGAGGATGTGGTCGACTTCCGCGAGGACAGTATACACGAAATCGTTGGCTCGGGCTGCGAAGAAATCGGGCCTCTGAGTCACGAAGAAAACCGAGCGTTGCGACAGAAGATGAAGAATCCGGCTGTTGTGCTTATGGTGCGTGGTGCGGGCGTCGTGCGCATTGTCACAACAGATGCAGACAAATTCGCCAGTGAGCAGCCTCCTCAGGTTTCGGCTAAGAGTAAACTGGAGCAAGCTGTTTTCTTTGGGTCAAAGAAGGATAGCCCTCTTATCTTTGACAAGCGACAAGACATCAAGTTCACCAATGAACAACTCGGTGAAGCCGCTCTGCAAGTCAGTCAGGAAATTCTTAGTTCGACCACGACGTACATCTCAACTTTGCCAGCATCGTTAGAAGATAACCTCCACGCTCGATCTTACGCTTTGGAACGGCTCATGATTCATCTGAACACTCTAGGTGCTGATCTAGACCGCAGGACGCGGTGGAACCTCATGTACAACGCAGAAAAGATGCATGTCGCCGCATTGCTCTGGAAACGACACGAGGCGTTTACCGCAGCTCGCCCTGCTGAGGACAAAAAGAGCCTCATTGGACTCATTGTCGAATTCATTCACCAGGACCAAAAGACCAACCCAGTTGCCAGCAGCGGAGAAGTGGATCGTGTCCGGCACTGGTTTGTTAACGATGTGTTCCGCCTTGAAATTTTTGTCGCGTGGGCATATGAAGTCATTAAGATTCTCTACAAGGATAATCTTCTCGATGACACTAAAGTCACTACCATGTTGAGCGAGGCCATGGAAGTCAATATTACCACGCAAGTCGGCGCACACGAGTTTCGGACAAGTAACCTGTCTCTTTACGGCCTCGCCAAGGAACAATTACGAATGGGTATCTTAAGAGACGGATATAAGAACCTTGCTGAGCCTTGGACGGGATGCTCCTACGTGGCTAACAATATCAAGCGACTGACAGATCTCTGCGATCAGTGGTATAAGAAACATGAGCAGTTACGACATAGTGCACCCAAAGAAGCTAACATGCCTGACCCTGCCATCATCACCAAGATTTATGACGAACTGCCAGTTTTGACGGATGTAATGCTCACGTCAGTTTTGGAATATGCCAGATGGGGCATGGTCAATTGCGACGATAGGTCCTTGCCTGAGGAGTATGCCAAAACATACGACGCTGATCGCCACGATAAGCCCATTACTCTGGCTCGGGCAGGCAAATGGGAGCAAGGCTCGACAATCGCAGAGAAGCACGGATGTTTGAGTGCCTTGGCAGTCATCCTGCTAGAGCACATTGAGATTTTGGAGACAGGCCTCGACCAACCTGGCTTACCAGGCGCCGAAGTCAAGGGTCTGCGGAACCTTCGACAGGCCAAGAAGACGCAGCTGGAAGATAGTTTCAGCAAATACGGGGAGCCTTTCGCATTTCCAGTTTACGAGTGCCTTCTTGACAGACACGGTGTCGAGGCTGTTCTGAAGTTTGACCTGGATACGCTTGGGTTCAAAACGAGGTTTCTGCGCAGCCGACCAGAGCTTGCTCGAATATCCTGGATCAATGACGTTGAGCAAGAAAAGGATGTTGATCATGCTGCTACCACCCTAGTAGATTTGGCCCTAAAGAATGAGAAGCAGGTGTGGAAGAAAAAGATTGAACTGAGCCTTGGCAAGCTAGCTCTGTTGGCCGAAGCCGAAGCGGGCTCCAAGGAAAACAGCGCCTTCAAGGTTGAGGCTGACGACACGCGCCGTGAAGAAAGACTTCGCTTGATTGACAATGAACTCATTGTTGTCCGAATTCAGGATCAGCTTTATGGGCAGATTGCACCAAGCACCTATGATGCTGTGGATCATGCTGCTGCCCTCAGCTTTGCCATTGATGCTCATAGTACCAATATTCCTCGGCGGCAGAAAGCGCTTCTTCAGCTTTTTTCTGACGGCATGGAAAAGCTGCTCCGCCATGAAACCCTCAGTCCCATGTACCTAATCGACATGTTGACCCTTGTGTCGCTGAGGCCCGAGGCCCGCGACGAAATTGCGAATCCCTTCTGGTTGGCTCTCAAGGTTGCAAACGACAGTTGCCATTCGGATGAGGTCAAGCAAGCCAAGCGTCTTATCTGGAGGCGGCTTTTTATCCGAGACGACTGGGCCAAGATTAATGACACACAACTAAAGGATGATCGCGAGGTGGTAATGCGACTGGCTGAGACGGAACTTTTTGCTATGCTCACAGACTGCATTCGATATCGTAAGTCTTGTCACGTATATCCGTCTTTCAAATGAAACAAGTCGCTAATGTTGAATGTAGAGGACCCTCGAGATCCATTCCGCCCGATTCAGCCTCGGGAAGCATTAGGTGTCTTTACAAAGCAGCTAGATCGACGGTTCCAAGACTTCTCGGAAGGCGAACAATCCAAGCTCCTAGACGCCATGAACTGGGAAGATAGGCTCTTGAACCAGTACATTGAGAAGAACCGTCTCGCGGAATGGGTCCGGGCAACATTCGAAGCCGCGCAAGTTGAGGTCGAAAATACGGCAGATGAGGCGACCCGCTCTGGCGCCTCAACAGGACAGTCTGCCTTTGACTTTGAAGAAGGATCCGGTATCTCGACTGGGAGTCTCCGTGCACAGTCTTGAAATGACAGATATCATGCATTTGATTTGATCATTGGGCGGCGTCAGCAATACCGTGTTTGCTTTTGGTTTCATTTCTTCACTTTACTATTGTGCCATGTCGGTATGCCAAAGCATGTACTATAAGGTTGCATTCGACAATTGTCTGTTGAAAAGGAAGAATTGAGGATTCACAAGCCATGTTCTATCTCACCAAGGATGAATTACGGCACGATTGGCCTTGGGAACATTCATTAATAGGATCGGATCGGATTTTTCACATAATTGGCTGCGGGGAATAATGATATATGGTTTCGGGTGTACGTTGCCACCTGTACCCTGCATTTACTTGATTGAAACAGTAACGCGTGCATCGGATACCTATTACGACGGGCGTTCTATGCATGACAACGTGCATGTCCATGCTTCTGGCCGGCACGCCACCTAGCAGACTTCAGACCGCTTTTTATCTACCATGCCTCATAACAGTATGCCAATGCCCGTTATCTGAGAGACCTTTCTTTATTGATGCTGTAATGGAGACATGACTCATCTCATGTTACCTCAAAGGGCAAGATTAGACATGGTTGCACAACGTCGAGAAATAAATGACCAAGATACATGAGCCCATAAGGATGCATTTACGCCTTCATCTTCTTTCTCTTGCCGACCTGAGCCGAGAATCCCGTCTTGATGGCCGTGACGGATCGTCGTGAGCCGCAGTTATTGCAGGTGACGAAGTACAGACGGTTTTCACCTTTGCTGAGCTCCGTGTCGGGGGATTTGCAGGTCTTGCAGGTGACGTATTCGACTTGCGGACGTTAGTACAGAGGAAAAGTAAAATGGATATACGAAGGTTGAAGACATAGAGGGAGGCATATTCAGGATTCAGAAACAAAAGGGTGAAACATACTGATGTACTTTCGGACCATGCCTTCAATCTGTTTTTGCTGGAACCGACCCTTGATGACTAGTCTCCTATTTCCGTCAACAGAGCCATTGGTACCCAGTTCGGCAAACAGATAGGCGGTAAGATGGTCCTCTGTTCGCTTCATGCGCTTGCAAATGTCGGCAATGTTGGCAAACACTGTTTTCCTATTACCTTCACGCATGCACTGCGGGGGAGGAATCTTGAAGCTCTTGGCGCCGGTGAGGGTGTGGTCGGGGTTCTTCTGTGAGAGCTGGTGGAAGAAGCGCTGGAGAAGGAGAGCGTAGCCGATGCTCTTGGTCTCGTCGTGGGCCCAGATACCCGTTCCGGCGTCCATATCGCCCGCGTCTTCGGGGGCAACGACGGCAGCTTCCTCGGCATCTTTGACCTCGAGCTGCTTTAGCTTGGCGGCGAAGTCGTCATCCTCACCGCCCTCCTTTGTCTTGACCTTCTTCTTCTTCTTCTTCCTCATCAACGAGAGGTCGAGACCTCCATCCTCGGGCGGCGGGGCATCGTCAGTCGCGGCGGCTTCGGCTGTGGTGTCAGTATTGAAAGCTCCAAGGGCGGCGGACAACGGCGGCGTACGAGGCGTGTGTGACTGGGCCGTGTCCTTGGGTTCCTCGGTAGCGGTCACCATTGTGACTGAGCCGTCGGCGTCTACTACGACTTGTTGGTCGGTGAAGGCGACTGATTTGCGAGACTTGCGATCCGCTTGGTCCTGCGGTAACAGAGAGGTTGGTCAGTTGTACTGTTTTTCACCTTTGAAATTTGTCCCCGAGGGAAAAGGATCCCCAGATCGCCGTTAGCAGCTGTGAACGTTGGCGGAGTTGAGGCGAGCACGAACAGTAATTGTAATCTTTTGCTGCGCGGTGCGTTGTCGGAGCTCGTTCGTTCGGGGGGTGGAAATTTGGAGGAAGAGAGGGCTGTGGAGAGAGAGAAAAGACAAAAAGAAAAAAAGGGCCAACCAGATAGAAAAAGATGAGTCAAATCCTCCCTCAAGGGGGGTGGTGGTGAGATGGCAAATTTGTGGAATGGACCAGTCAGAGGTGAAGGTGGGGTAAAATTATTTGCGCTTGTGTGTGATGTGTGATGTGTGATGGTGTGTTGTGCATGGCCAGCGAGACGACTGCAGTTTGTACTGTGACTAAGCACGAAAGCTCTCTGCTCGGCTCTGCCCCGCCATTTATCATGATCACAATTGCCCGCTACGGGGCCGTACGCTCCAGGGCGGAGTGACTTGGCAATGGTACAGACGATGCAGCTTGTTGAAAGTATCTCTGTTGCCGCACGAGCCATAAGATTCTGGTGTCTTCTGCAGCCGCATGGCAGTCCAAGTACACCACGACCAAGCGCTTGTACAAGGCCCTTTAACCACCAACGGGAGAAAAAGGGGCAAAAAAAAAAAAAAAAAAAAAGAAGAAGAAAGAAAGAAAAAAAGACAGTTCGAAGAGAACACAAAACAGCACTTACCCCGTTCTCCATGATGGAACCTCAACTGCCCCGTCCAAGTACGTCGCTTTCCCTTGCAACTCGCCGTGTCTTGGAGCTGACTGACTCAAGTACGGATGGAGTGACGTCTTCGCTGGGCTGTACCAAGCGTGCACAGTAAAGAAGCCGTAGTACCGTGATTAGATGCGAATGAAGCAAGTCGCGCAAAGCTTATACTCGGAGTCTGCTCGAATATACTTGGCGTCACAAGGTAGGCGTTATTGATAAGTGAACAAGCGAAGAGCCAAGCCTAGCCGAGTTCGTCGGGCTACGCTTGCTTAGCTTACCAACCCTGTGACATTCTCGTCCCGATTCCACGTGCTGAGTCACGTGGCCTTGTCCGTCAATCATGAGCTGCGGATGCATCACACGGGGGAAAGTCAGATGCCGACGCGGCGTCTGTTTCACGAACACCTTGCAACTAAGTATACAGCTATTCAACCCTGGAATGCCGTCGCGTATTCTGTCTGTCAAGGACCCAGTCTAGCGAATGACGCAGCCTTCTCGGGCGGGCGTCTTCTCCTCTTCCACCCCCATCCGCTGACTCCTCACCCACACGCACGAATCACCATGACGGCCAGTGAATCCCTCGTTGATCTTCAGTACAACGAGAAGGAGGACGATCTCGACTCTCTCCCGTCGACGTCGACATCTACATCGATGGATGTATACTCTGATGCCGACTCAGATGCACAAGCTGAGTGGGAACGGTCATTGGAGCAGTTGCAGCTCCTCCTGACGATGATGATCATTCCGTGGGTGGGAAAATATTTTGGCAGAAAATTCGCCTATTGGAGTATGTAACCTGGTAGAAAGCACTGTTTACAATCCGGCTCCTCTCCTTTTTATTTGGACAGCTTTGCAACTGCAGATGCTAAATTCATCTAGGTTGGTCGCGATACATGGAATGGATGCACAACGTCGAGATACGGTGGACGAATAAGAAAGCTTTCAAGGCTGCCGGCATAGCAGAAACGGCTGCTACGTTATAGCGCTTCTTCGATTTATAACATTTGGATCGCATGAGATCCGTAATAGCGACCCGTCGCCGGCTCGACTACGACTCGCATTTGGAGGCAGCGATTCTGTATATATTTTGACATTAAATCGTAGCTCTGGCGTTGTCTTGGTAATTGAACAAAACTATGCGCACCAATTGAAAATTCACTTGGACTGCGACTTGACATCTTGAAACACCGCTCTGAACGGTTCCGCTTTGCAGTTCATGGGGCATCACGCAGCATCGTGCATTTTGCAAGAGAAGAAACCTTATTAACATGTATTCACAGCACTCATAAAAATCTTATGTCCGTCTGATAACCGCAAACATCGTCGCGGTGTCGCCAATATTACGTTTCGTGTACATAATATGATAAAACTGTATATTCCAAGCCGTCATCAACCAAAACTCCGCAAGGCAGCTCTAAACCTGATATCGCTTCAAGCCAGCGTGTACCGCAGACGCAGTCTCATCGCGCGACCGTGCTTCAATAAACTGACGCTCATCTCCGTAAGTCATTCGTAATTTGTAGGAACCTTAGACGCCTGAGAAGAAACATATTAATAACAAATCCGGAAAACTCAGTTCGGTTCAAGGCGAATAGGACAACGCGGTCACAGAAACGGTGATTTTCCGTAATGCAATGTCCAGCTGTTCCAAGGGATATAGGAGGCAGTCCATTTCAGACGCCAACCTGGGACATGTTAGGCCTACCGGTGCGGATGGAGCTGCCGAACCCGCCACGAGCTTCCTTGAGAGAAAAAAGCAGTGCGACAGCAGAACAGGCGAACAGAAACCACATGAAGGCGGTGCTGGCCTGGATTTCGCGACAACGCTTCTCCGTGTTGTCGGAGCCGTAGCCGATCCAGTCTGAGGGCAGCGACGATGAGTCAATGTTGCCGCAATTGGGGCAGCGGAGCTTGGCGGCCAAGACAATGGCATCGATGAAGGTGAAAAGAGTCGCGAGAATGTCAAGCGGCAGCAAGATAACCGCACGGCCTAAGCTGGAGATGATGGCTGAAGCAAGACCGTATAGATTGGTCACCCACGACAGAACGGCGACAAACATGGTAAAGTTGATGGCGGCCGTGGCGGACGAAGAAGCGTTGACATTGTTGGCGATGACGTTGCCAATAAGCGCAGTTATGAGCAACGTCCACAGGAGTGCTGTGCCGCGCACAATGGTATTAATGAAGCCAGACATCTTGAGTGTCGATAAGTTGCAGGAGATGCTGGCAGGCTTGCTGGTCGTGCGAAAAGCACGAAAAGAAGGCGTAGGTGTAGTTGGCAAGACAAGCCTGATTGCGAGGAATGCAAAAAGGCTGGTGCCTGGCCCGAATGGTAGGGTTGTCGTAAGGGACAATCGGTGTGGTTGATGGATGCCGAAGTGGACGATAGTGAAACAACAAATAATAAGATGAAGACAAGCGTGTTCAAGTGCGTTGTCCTGTTGCGAGGGTGTTTTGAGTACTCGAGGCAGACGTAGCAGTCGCGGATGGGACTTTGACGATGGATTTAGAATGAGATGACAGAAGTTAAGTTGTACGATAGAAACTGGCTGGAGCGTTGTATTTGAGTATTTGTGCCTTTGATGTCTTTGTCTCCAAGTATGCGTGGTCTGGCGACGGGCAGTTGCAAGGAAGAAGGAAAGGGGCGCACCTTGTTCACGCTCACAACAGACAATGAATGTATGATGGATGACCTCACCGGGCGTGAACTGGCTCAAGCTGCTCGAGCTGCTCGAGCTGTGACCAATCAGGAGCCTCCCTGCATCTCGCTAATCTGGTTCGACAAGGGGCGTTTAGAAAGAATCCACCGTCTGCGTCCTGGTGCGCCTTCGCGGAGTGGCGGCGCTTAGTGAAGCAGCTGCAAACTGCATCGCGATCACCGAAATAGGAGCGAGAAGTGAACAACAACTGGACCTGGCGACTGCTGCTTCGTGGCGCAGCTCGGCAGGTTGCGCGCGCGACGTTGCTGTAGCGGCGCCGACTGGTGACAGCCAGTCCTTGTGCAGCTGCCATCTCTGTCATCAGTTGATCCCTGTCCTTCCTGCCCTTCCTGTCCTTGCTGTCCCGTCCTATCCTTCCTGTCCTATCATTCATGTCGCCTCCGTCATCCACCCTGCCTGCAATATTGCGACCCGTCTCCCGTTCTCAAAAGGAATGGATATACGGACTAGAAGCACCACTTAGCAAACTTCCTGCAGCGGAGAACAGCAGAGAACAGCAACAACAGCCATACACTTGCAACAACTTTCGACTTTAGGGTTTCAGCAGTTCCGCCAACGAGCGAGTTGTGAACTGATAACACCAAACTCAAAACCACAAACGGTGCATTAATGATCAGTGTCTGTCCACCACCAGTCATTACTGTTACAGTGGATGTATCATTTATTGGTTCTCGGCTAATTCCTACGACCTAGAACGGACGCCTCAGCCGTAATTAGCACCAGCGCCAAACCGTTCTGCATCCTCGGGTGAGCCGAGCAGGATTGTCGACGTCAGCTGTCCGGCTGCCAGACGTCATCGTTTAGCACCAAATATCCCGCACCTACTCCGTACACAGGCCATCTGTGGTAAATAAAAAGATATCTCTTGAGAGCATATGAGCTTGCTAACGATGAGTCATCTTCGAGGCCTAATGACTCGAGCACTTGCGTTCAGCAACTAACTTATCACGCTTCTTGGAATATCACATCTCATCAGTCATCACTGTTCTGCCTTACAAACTCGTGATTATGTACAGATCCATCATGTGCTAATTAACTAAGGTTGCTTCCTCGATCCGAGCTGGGAATGGTCGATAGCATTGGGTATGGCCAGAGTGCACATAGTCTCCTCATAAAGAGAAGCCAAGGAAAAATTAACTTTTCAAGCAATTTTACCTATATTTCTTACAGTTTTAGCGATGAACCGTCATTTCGAAGTTTATTCAGGCCCAGTTTCCATTCTTTGTTCGTCTCATCCTATGCAAACGGCGGCAATTACCTTGTAGAAATGTTCCATTTACCAACCGTGCTGGCAACAAACCACGAAATATGAAGTCACAATGGCGCTGTGCAGAGAATCGTCGTTTTCCATCCATCTACGAGAAGTGCAGTCGGAACCTGCATCCGAGTATGCTTCTTCAACACGACGATTGACCATCGCAAACTGAAGCAAATGCTCGGTCAACCGTCTCGAAATCAACCCAATCGCTCTACCTGCCAACCCACCACGCATTGCCGCAAAACCCTTTTCATTTGCGCTATATTGTACGCTTCTGTCCCTGCACGACCGGTGCGAGAGAGCGACCGGAAAGATTGCATAGTGTAGCCCTTCTATACTGAGTGCAATGATTCGTGAAGTGATTCATCCTGTACCGACTGCTAGATAATGTGGTTTGGCCAGATACACTATGTATGTATAACCCGTGCAGAGTACTCCGTCAAAGATGGACGAGCTGGCATGAGGTTCACTGGTAAAGAAGCAGATCGATGGGATAACAGATTCTGTTTGATGCTGTCGACTCAAAAGTGCGGAGTCACACGCGTGGGAGTCTCGGGCCCTCGGCTACGTCGCTAGTCGACCCCTGTCACGATCTACATGTCGGTTTGGCAATTTCGCAGCTTGCCTTTCTACTGCTACCACGCATCGTTCATAAAACAAGCACGACTGATGCGTTTCCGAGGACACTGTCAAGTGGCCAACAAAGAATATCAACTCAGCCGCATCCTGTCAGTCTACGGAAGTGCAAGCGTATCATGGAAATCGTCATTGTCGGCGCGACCGGATACGTCGGTTCAACGGTCCTCCGACAATGCCTCTCCGACACGAGCATCTCCAAGATACACGTCCTGACAAGACGACCCCTCGAAGATGACCAGGTGAAATCTTCGGCTGCAGCGGAAAAGATAGCAGTGGTGATCAAGACGAATTGGATGCAATACGAAGATGAGTTGCTGGACAAGTTGAGAAACGCCCGCGCATGCATCTGGTATGTCGTCCAAACGAGCGTCTCAATACCTTGAGAAGAGGTGATAAGACTAAGATTAAGATAATCAGGTGTATTGGCGGGCGCCACACGCAAAACACCCGCTGGGCAACGCCGGAAGAGTATCTACACGTTACCGTCGATTGGACGATTGCCGCAGCCCGGGCATTCGTCAAAATGATGAGTTCCCAAACTCACTCGCACCATGACAAGTTTCGATTTGTTTTCTGCAGCGGAGATGCCTCGGAATTGGTGTACAACCGAAGCTTGTGGATCATGGGACCTACAAGACGGGCCAAGGTAATTTTTCCTTGTCCAACCTTGACCGGCTTTTCACCATCAAAAGCCTTTGCCCGGCCCTCTTCTTCTTTTCCTTTGTGGCCAGCACAGTTGCAATACTAAAGCTTTCTATAGGGCTGCGCGGAAAAGAACATATTTGACATAGCAGACGGCAGCAACGGAGCACTGGAGAGCATCACGGTTCGGCCGTGCGGCATTTATCCTCGGCGAGAGACGCTCTGGACGTGGTTCTTGACGAGACTGGTACTTCCGACGCTGGAGGTCAGTGAGCTAGCGGCGGCGATGGTCGAGCTGGCGAAGAAGGGGACGACCAGTGGACAGAGTAGGATCATAAGCCATAAGGGTGCCCAGGAGATGGGGAAGGAAATTCTAGCCAGGACGCGATGAACCCGGTTGTCTCCATTAGTGTAGGCCTTCAGGTCGTGTAACATAACATGGTCTTCTTCAATTACATAAAGAAACTTTGGGTGGATGGATACTCGGACCATGTCCCGCTAATAAAGTGGTGCTGATCAGCAAAATGGCCACTCTTTGAGGCATTCAACGAATTGAACCGTCAAATGGACAACACAGCAAGCTGCTGCAGAGCCAGCTATATCACACAACGCAGGCACAGCTACATGGTAGAACTACATGGTAGGATACAAGTCCTGTGACCAGGAAAAACCAGGAGGTATAGAATCAGGCTATCAAGTAGCGTTATTTTAACAATACCCGCTAACTAGGGTCCTGTTTGTCTATAAACCTACAGGACCCAGTTTAGTATGCAAGGGGCAAAACGAGTAGACAGTACGGATAACAATACATGGACACATTATAAACAACCAGGAAGGATTAGAGGATAGCTAATGGAGACACACAGCTGAGACCCAAGACGAATAACAACGAAGAGCAGCCGCAGGATTCGAAACCCTGTCTCTCACTACCGGTTACTCCTCGGAATAGGAGGAACCTAATAAAGCCTAGTTAGCGGCGGGGACAACTTTTTTTTTATAATAATAATAATGAAAGAAAAAAAAAGCTTAATGAGCGAGACAAGGGGCAGAGCTATTTGTACAGAGTGTATTCTTGCAGTTCTTAGGAAGATGCTATTAAGCTATAGAATCCCTAACAGTTTGAACTCATTAGCCCGGCACTATAAACTTGCCCGGACCAGTTATTTCCATTCCGCTGCTTGTGAGATCCGATATTCGATGGCGGCTGGTTGTAGGTACAACAATAGCATATATATTGAAAACTTCCATCTGGTTTGAAACCAGGGTATTTTTCCATTTTCTGTCCAGAATAAGTCTGTGTGCAAAGAACATCAAGAAATTGCGCGATGTCTCTGATTTGAGCCAGCGTTACCCGTGATCCATAGTCGCTTCGACCTTGAAATATCACATCAATCGGCACAAAAATTTTTGATTCAGATCCGCTGCCGAAGTTCGACTGCGAGCTCGGGGCAGCCAAAGCCGCAGCAGACATGAGAAGAATAGAGAGCTCTGCTACTGATTAGCTTAAGAGAGAAACCTACAGAGAGCACAACAGGTACCTACTCATTGCAACAAAAGTGACGATGGAATATAATAGTAGTAGCTCGTGGGGGAATTGATAAAGCTATTCTTCCGGTGAAATCATTTCGGTTAGGTGTGTTAGAGCTGGGCGCCGGCGTTATCTTATAACATAACTCCCAACTGGTTCCACAGACATACATAACGGGGCGCAATCAACAATCAACACGTAACACAGTTACGATACGCAACGGAACTATATTTCTGTGGGCAATTTCGGTAGTATAATTGTTGAGCTGTACAATTAGATAGTTAAAGAAAGTTTAATCTAGTTTCTTTCCATGGAGTATATTGATCGAAAGTACTTATATAATGTTCGAGATTTAAGTTTACACTGTGGCTTTCGAATTGACTGAAATTGCCCCTGTAAAGGAAAGGGGGCTGGACTCCAAAATCAAAGAATCAATATTATATGCAGGGCGGGATAAATACGACGTTGGCTTGGGAGACTCGCCACCCTGTGCATTATTCAGTTGGCCAGTAGTTAGCACTTGAACTCGGAAGAAACTTGGTATATGTAGCTTGTTATTTTTGAAGTATTCTGATTTAATAAGGAGCTTGCAGAAATCCTCTAGTCAGTCACTGGTACAACACAAGTCGTTGAACCGCAGCAACAGATTTTTGAACGCGTAGCAGCAGCTAGACACAAAACAAAAGGTAGAAAAGTATCTCTACATTTAAATTAGTATGGAAAGATATCTCCTTGCTCTCTGCATACAATATAAGAAGTATCTTTGCCTTATATACCGGTAACTACCTAGGTAGGTAGATATGAAGTATCTCTACATACAAATTAGTACATAAAACTTATACATTATTAAAATTACTCCAGATAGCTAGTACCCTTGCTACTGAGCTCTAGGCAAAAGAACCTATACTAGGGTAGAAAACCCTATATACTAGTCTTCTCTGCAGCCGAGTTAGTTCTACACTCCCCTAAGGAGCGTCCTCCGTGAAACCGGAGTTCTTGGGTCAGCCTCGGGCTGTTGTCTGCAGTTGCCCAGGGGTAGCTCATGTCGTCTTCTTTGTCTCCCGGGGTTCACCATGTCTCATGTGGCGCAGAAAACCCACCTGCTCTGCTTATTATATGTCTCATAATTAAAAATATCATTGGTTATAATAGAACCCATAAAGGACCTACAACAGCTTTAACTGACTTGGGTTGAGTAAATCCCTGACTACAGGCTGTTTGTAGGAGATCAGGCTAGTATGCTTAGTAAACCGTGCATTTCCACTAAGCTTGAAAATGAAATGACTATTGGAAATTTAGGGAAATTCTGCACTAGATATATACTCGATGTATTCCGTATTTCCCTTGACTGTAAAAATTGACTCCATGCAGCGGGTCTCCATTCAACGGCTGTGCCGTGAGCAGGAACGAATTTTATCCATAATATGGTGAATGTAATGGTAAGAAGCGCGAAGGTGTGTACGCTCTCCCAATAGACCAAAAGATCGGCCAATACTTGCACTACATATTACATACAACAAGTGCATGTATTCCGTATTGCACCTTACAAACTGTCACTAGGAATCGGGTTGGCGCGCGATAGTACGTAGACATCCCCTGGATTATTAACACGGGTACGCTGTTAGGGCGTTCACGCGGGCGATAGGGGGGGGGTTAGGCTAGCTGGCGTCGAGGAGATTATTAGCTACACCCACTGTAACTATGCCGCACCCAGGGAGCAGCATGACCGGGCACCCACCCCGCCTGAATGCTGACTAGTTACCAGGTACCTGGCAAGTGCCCCAAGGTTACCTACCATGTCGCGCCACCGCGATTCCTGGTCACAGCTTGGTCGTAGTTGCCAAGTCTACAAGCCTTACAACATATATTACAAAAAAAGGAATTAAAAAAAAAAAAAAAAAAACCCGGCCAAGAAACTCGTCGTCACATTTGACCTCTAGTTACGGCATGGCAGGCGGAAACATCCCTAGCATCCACGCCCTCGACAAGCCCGAAGACCTTAAGGGGCTGTTGCGACAAGACCGAGGTGATGACTGCTTGAGCTGCAAAATCGTCGGTATGGACCTGTGCTTTCTGCGCTTCACCATGACAGATGCGCTTTATTCAGAAACATATCCGCCAAGTAAGAACCTGCTAACTCCTAGTATAGGCAGCGGTGCATTCTGTGGTTTGGCTGCCTACAGTTACTTTTCGGGCATGGCACAGCTCGAGAAGCAGCGTCAAGCCATCTTGCAGAGCAAGTCTATGTTTGGCATGAGGAGTAGGAAGCTTGGCATCACAGGGATATCATTAGGCTTGCTTTGGATGGGACTTTGGCGAGCATTCAGGTGACTTTCTTTCTTGTTTGGCCTCTGGACTGTCGTGTGCGAGAGATACGGTCCATAATGGAGATGCGGACGAAGCCTTTGAAAGTGCGGCGAGTGTGATTGGAGTGATCTAGCGTAGTTTTGGCGGTCGGGCTTGTACATGAAGATGAAGAAACTTGTCGTTTTCTTGCGGTTTCTATCGATGGTATCTGTTTATTAATGGACGACCAGCTGCTCTCCAGGCTGCAGTTGGTGTTCAAGGAGCGTGGTTTTATATCCCACGCGAAGTGTATCTGAAGCAGACGAGAGGCAAACAGTCAAACAACAGCATCGGTTCAATCGCTGCCAGTGACAGCCAGAATAGTTGACTTTTCAGTCATGTGCACCCGCCGACCCTCTCTCTCTCTTCCTTCGGTCGGTTATCATCAATTTCGAAATCTTCACCCACAAGGCCCCACTTCACTCTTCGCTTCATCCTCACCTCCCAAACTCATCAACCACAGCGCAAATCTTACAGAGAGCGTCGTCCATCGTCAAACAGCGAAAGACACAGTCACCCTGCTTCCACTGACCAGTTATCGTGGATCATATATCATATATGCACCTCATTGAGCAGTGAGCTAGTGCCCTCGGGCTTCACCATCACCTTCATCATGCCCATCACCATCCTACGCCCTCAGCCAGCCTCACAACGAGCACCGCTGGCCTCCCTCGTCGCCGCCTCAGAAGCCAGCTCAGAGTCCGACTCAGACGGCGGCGCCGACCTCCAAGGCGATGTGTCCATGCGCGCAGCCAAGCGTCGACGAAGCAGCGAAGACAGCGACGCACTAGCCGATGAGATTCTCACCCCCGGAACAGTCATCACATCAAACCCTCAATGGATGCGGTACGTCATCTCTACCCTTTCCATCCTATCCGGTCTCCCCCCCCCCCCAGTCGCCCGCAATTCGATAAAAGACCACATGCTAAAGCAGCATGACACAAGCGGCCACGGAACATACATCCTCCCCTCTACCCAATCCATCACCTCCTCCCTAGCAGGCACACTCACCAAAACCAACAAGCTCCTCTCGGTGCGGCCCCTTCGCGCCCGCTACACCCCTGAAATAGGCGACCTAGTCGTAGGCCGCATCCTGGAAGTCCACCCCAAAAGATGGCGCGTCGACGTCGCAGCCTCGCAGCTCGCCGTCCTCCAGATCTCCGCCATCAATCTTCCCGGCGGCATCCTCCGCAAGCGCACCGAGACAGACGAGCTGCAGATCCGCTCCTTCTTCGCAGAGGGAGACCTCGTCGTCGCCGAAGTCCAGCAGCTCCACCAGGACGGCGCGGCATCGCTGCACACCCGCTCCCTCAAGTACGGCAAGCTTCGCAACGGCGTGTTTGCAAGCGTGTCGGGCACGGGCGGGGGAGGCGGCGTCGTGCGATCCAAGCGGCAGGTCTGGACGATGGAGGGCGCCAACGGCGCGGGCAATATTGATGTGATTCTGGGCGTGAATGGGTATATCTGGATCAGCAAGCATGTCGAAGGGGAGGGGGACGCCGCCCAGCAGGTTGGCGTGAACAAGATGGAGGAGAGCGTGAGCAGCAAGGTGTATTCGAGCCAGAATGACTTTATTGACGTGGCTACGATGAGGGAGATTGCGCGTTGCAGAAGCGTGATCTTGGCGCTCGTCGAGCACGGGTTGAGGGTCGATGAGGACATGGTCATGATGGGCTATCAGGAGGCTGTGGAGATGGGGAGGGAGTCTGAGGATGATGATTTGTACTTGGGAGGTGACAAGGGGAGGCGGTTGGCTGCCATTTTGGCGAGTCGATAGGTGATGGATGATCTTACGTAGGATCATGCTGGATTGTAACTAATGAACGATTCCGGCGGGATGCCTACGATAATTCATATGAAAGCACCACGCCGAGGTCCACATTTACTCAACATGATGTCTCTAAAGTCATGTGGTGGATGGATGAGCGTCACTGTATGAAAATGACCGGAAACAGCTACAGATCAAAGCTGATATCAACTCGTAATGCTTCAACGTATATGCCTAGCAGAACCAAAACTTCCGCATTCACCGTGGAATGCATCAATTGACGACCAACTCATCCAGATAAAGGCAATAAATAACAAATGCTTGTAATGTCAGGTCAATCCTCCGATGACCGAAAGATCCCGCATGGTATATGAAATTATCCATTTTCGTGTACAAGGGGAAAAAGAAGCAATCCAAGCTGTACAAAGCCGCAGCCTGCCTCTCCCCAAAGCATGACCCTGGAAGTCGTAGCCGCACAGCATTCACCTTGTAGGTTGCTACCCCTCATCAGGACACGACGTAGCCAGAATAAACAACAGCCTTGTCGAGCAGAACAGCATGGCGCCCCCCCCCC